>MU873304.1:0-12053 GCA_036418205.1 Ostertagia ostertagi | reverse complement strand
AGTCCCAACAGTTATGCATACCCCGACCTTCTCCCTTTGACCCGCTCACATTTGGGGTTTTAGGAGTGAGCTGTCCCTGTTTAAGTGACACCGGAACCATAATGTAGAAGAACCATGGTGGGATCGTGGGGGAGGGGAAGGGGAGCGGGGGCGTCGTTTATCTGAAATCAAGCCAAGTTGCGGTTGACCGTGCCTGAGATATGGTAGCTGAGATACACTCACCAAAGCCATATTGAACACGAACTGTCGGTTCACTTTCACGGATGAACTGCTTCAAATCGTAGCGACCATCAATGTTGTAGTACCTAAATGACATTTCGACTATTTCGTGAATAGATATACAGCGAGCTCCTGTTACCATGTCGGCTCACTAGGGATTTCAGTTCCAATCAATTGCTTGCTCCTCGGGTCAATAGTACCAACGGATCGGTGTGCAAGGACAAAATTTTGATCAGTGGCCACGGATGTTTTATAGAGACTCAAGAAGGATCGAAATCGGCATGTTTATACAACGTTGGGCGATTGAATCGATTGGTTTCTGAAGAAATAATTGGGAGTTTTGCGGACGTGTGGAACAGCTTCTCTATCCGCTGGCTATAATTACTCGAAGGTAAGCTACGGGATAAAATGTTCAGTAACGAGGCTAGAGGTGGGAAGTGGTCTGAAAAAAGGAAGTAAGAGACACCCCGGATAACTCCCCGAATAAGGACCTCCTTTATTTTGGCCGCATTTCACATTGGAATGAAGAAGGGGCGTGTCGACGAGTTTCTCGAACCTATCTGCAGTTGTTTTAATGCCAATGACATTGAACCGCAATGAAAACATTGATACACCCACGCCCGCGCTTTTCTCACAGCGTCACGTGGCAACCGACAGCGGAAGGCGGGGCTTGCGGACGAAGGTGTGGTTGCGGGTCGGACGAGCTTCCTGCGCCTTTGTCGCGCACTTTCAAGCGGCAAAAGGGGCGCGACATCAACGCTTGTCCGCCTGTCTACTACTCTCGGGATGGAACAGGTGAACATGCCTACTCCCGGACGTGCCTTTAATCGTATACCTCTCGATACTCACCATCTTCTGGAAAGATGAAACAGAGCAAAACCGCATAGGATGGAATAGCAGAGAAAAGCAAACATGCTGAGCGATCCCGACTCCGAGTAGATCATAAGCAGCTGAAAATAGTGATCAGAATTCACGGAGACGGACCTGCACTTAATTAATAGTTTGGCTTTTGAATGAAGGTAAGACTGGCGATCAAAGATGGGGGTAATCCATTTCGAATTAGAGGTTAAGGTGCTGAGTTCCTGGTAAGTAAGAAAAAGAAAATTCTCGAAGTAGACCTAAAAAAAGAACCCCTCTCCAGCAGTTTTGGATGAAGTTAGTATAGTGGCCGTTTCCGCTCGGTTGGGTTTCCCAAACTGTTATTGGCTCCTTACCAGAAATCCATGGGTTGGTAGTACATTGCAACGCGGATGATGAATTCGTAATAACTTCGTATCTTTATGTGTTCTTAGATGCCTTTAAATTCTTTTCGATTTCAGATCTAAAGCTCACGCTGGATGCCAAAAATTGATCACTGATCCTGAAGTTGGCTTTGCCAACAAACTGATCGGATTACTCAAGCTATCCATTGCAGAACGAAAAGGTGGCGCAACAGTGAGCCACACTGACAGTGAATCCTTCTAACTGCACAGGGCGTCGCAGTGATGTCATATCGTTCAGGATTGAGGTCAATCCTCGCGCAGTAGAGCTGTTGCCTGTACTGTGTACCTCGCATACTTTGTATTTCTCAGTTTTATTATCCCGCTGAGAAACTGTTCTGTTCAGATTTATGTATCCATAGGGCATTTATATAATTGAAATTGATTATTCGAGCAAGGAAGTTTGCGGATAGGAACGCCGACAGCACTATTGCTATGTACATGAATATTACGATTTCGGCATAAACAACAATCCAACAGTGCCAGCAAGTTTTGATATTTGACCCTCTTTTGTCGGGGCTGTATTGATTTTTGGCAATGTTGTAGTTACCAAGGGCGTAGTTATGGGAACTGACAAGGAAGGTCTTTCAGGAACATGAAGCGTTTTTTTTTTCAAAATGGCAGTTTGTTTGTTGCAGAGGATTAATGTGAGCGAACACAGAGCCGTGATCCATTTTTCCTGAACTCCCGTAGGAACATCAAAACAGTGGTGAACAGATGGTCCAGAGTTCGATCCCCGGTGATGACCAATGTTTGCAAATTACGTTGCCGCCATAGCGCCATTATCGAGAATAGATGTCACTGTCGTGTTTTACGGCAATTTGGAGGCGCCAGCGTAAATTGCAAGAATTGGTCATCACCTGGGATCGCACTCTAGACCATCGCATCACGACTGTTTGAACGTTCCTAGGAGGCGTTCCGTCCCCGCATGAGCCTCTGCAGTATGCAGGGAACCATTTAGAAAAAGCGCATCATGTCATAGAAAAGACTTCTTGTAAGCCAGAAAAGAGGAACCTAAAGAAAACGAAATGTTAAGATACCCCCTCCCTAATCCTAAGGCTCGGTACCGAAGAAAGGGGAGTAAGGAAAAGGGTGTTGGGTGTATGGGCTTTACATAATGGTGTCCCCTTTTGGTACACCAGCGTCAAATGTGCTCGAAGCAATCGGTGTATGTAGGATCAGTGATGTAGTGATTGTTATAGCTGAGCCACAAAAAGCTCAAATTGGGAACCGCTTCAAATTTAGTTTGCTGGACTGAGATCTGAAGAATGCTTGCTTCAGCTTCCTCTACCATTCATTTATTTTATTTATCTACTCTGTTAAACTCAAAAAGATTTTCGGATTCCAGGTCCAGAGTAGACGCAATATTCTGTTTGAAGTTATCCGTAAAAGATTTGCTGGTGTGTATTGCATGAAGCAGTAGATGTTGGCTGAGCATAGACTGAGAAAACCAAGAAGGGCATTAAAGCTGTCGGAGTAAGGCACCATCTGATAGCTTATTATCCGTCATATACGAGCCAGAAGAGAAGAAAGTGCGAGTGCGGTAAGGGGAATATTACGAAACAGGGTTCTAGTGAGGTTCTACAGAAGAGTAGGACCAAGGCGCTTTGGCAGGACGGGAGTGGGAAGGGGGACTACGGGTTGCTGCTGCAATGTATTCGAGAGTGCGGTTAACATTTTTTATCAGTTTTGGTACTATGTAGCTCAAGGGAAACGTGGTGGAGAGGGGAAAGAGCAGGGTGTAGGGGAATTTTCATTTTCCCCGAATTTTCTCCTCTCCTGAGCTTGTGCCTTGAGCCTTCCTTCCACTCCTCTTGCGATAGCGTCAAGGGAGGTGGAGGCGACACGTATCGGATAATGTCATTGCTCCTGACCCGAGCTTGATAATGTTGAATACTGGTGTGCAAAACTTAGGGACCGGAAGTAACTTTCACATGATATCCTGGTTGCTAGCTAACCTAGGTAGATCAAATTTGGCACATACATAGAAGTAAATGTTGCGATACAGTGCAGAGAGTTACTAGCCAGAAAAGCGCAACGGGACGATTAGAAAAGACATTTTTCTTCAAATACCCTGTCTGAAGCGGTCGATGGGTGAGGCTACTCCAACTCATGGTAGACATTCAAAGAGAGGAGCTGGTCCTTGATGGGGTGTATGAACACTACGGACTGCAAAGCATGCTCTGCCACATGCTCCAATACTGGCCACAACGATGTTTAAGAGTTCTTGAAGGAGATATCGAGTCCATTCGTTGGAGACCGCGAGCTAACAACTCCTGGACAGTTGTTGGCGAATGGGGATGCGCTACAATAGCTCTCCTGAATGAACGCCACATGATGCTGCCAAGAGAGTGTGACTGAGCAGCGAGAAAACTTCACAATCGCCCAAAATCCTCGCTTTTTCAAAAAGAGTTTTCCACAGCTGCTCGATTGCGCCTCGCACGTTTGGTCTCCGCTACGAGTGAAGTGAGATCAAGGCACCACTTGAAAAGATGCACTTAAGACGAATTCACGATTAGAACTAAAGGTCGAAGATAAGCGGAATCTGACCTAGTGAGGAACCCACGCAGCTATCTCGAGGCTAGTGCCCTATTCATTCGCATTTTACTAATCAGTCGTAAATCCATGCCTTTTGAGAATAAACTTTTCTAATTCCTTCGAGGGTGCGCTCTTATACAGTGTTTCCTCCTCAAGCTGGCGGGAGGGGGGTTGGCCGATCCCCTCGCCCACGTCATCTGATCACTCGCCGTAGGTTCAATATCTGGCGGGGAGATGTTTATCATAGCTGTAGGAGTGGTCGAAGACAAACGGAAGTGTGGAATGAGAGGCACAGCGATGAGAGTCACATCAATGCTCGAATCAACGGAGCAAGGAAGGGGTACCATTTCTCTTGTTCTGGGCCGTTTATCATGGTTCTTCCTTTTCGTGTACCCCTCACCATCCCTAGGTTAATTTGAAATGGGTTTGCTTTTTTCATTCGGGATTCGTGCCTTTAAAGTGAGGAGTATGGCGTCACAATAACAATAATAATAGAAAGCATTCCGCGATTCAGGAGCTGGGAGGTTGGTACGCCCTTGCAACTTTATGCCTCCCCACACCATATCGAATGGACTATCAAAACAAATCATGTTGAACGATTGTCCTGGGTGCATTACATGTTCCTATTCTCGCCACATGCGGATAAGTCCAAAATCACTACTACATCCAATTTGATCTTAACTGAGAAGAACACGCGATCATCCAAATCAGTGGTCCATCGCTAATGTCCCGACACCTAGCAAATGTTCCCGCCAATGCGCGGGTTTCGAAGGAACACCAGATACTGTTGGTCGGTCAGAGAGACCATGCCTATACGGTCACTGCGCCACTGTTCAGCCTGGGATTACAATCCTGATAAGTGTTTCTGCAGCTGTAGCCTGTGTTAATTCTTGCCTGCTGCAAAACCTAGCAATCATCTGCTGTTGCAGTTGATCGTGATCCACCACCAACTCTTCAGCAGTGGCTGCAGTCCATATTGTGCACAAAACAATGGTGTGAGCAACATCAAACTCCTGGACCACACTCGTTACAAATCTTCCTTCTTCCAGTTTCCCGGGGATTCTTCCTCGCGTGAAGTCACCCTCGTGTTGTCTCTGAGACTTGCTGTAATCAAGAACACCACTACATTCCACAGTAACTTCTCCCTGCTCAGTACACTCCCTCTTGTCCTGTCCCACCAAACCCTCGTTCTGCGTGGCCACTCCCTTTTGGCTCCAGATTGAAGCCGGACCGCTGATATATGAGGCCCACTTCCATGCCCATGACTGTAAGGCTTTAGCATTATGCTTGCACAGTTTCATCCAATTCCATCGAATTGTTAATAAGTTATGTCAATTTATCCATCTCGTCCTTAAAGGCAAAAGTCGGGCTCAATAAGTGGATATTATGGCGACTGAAACTGGACTATATAGACGCGTCGTTCGAGATTTTGAGCGTGGGAACATCTGTACGGGTGCGTAACCAAGTACAGACATGACCGAAAGGGTTGGTTAGGTCAACTAATCCCGACCTTTGCCTTTAAGTTTTGCATACCAATGTATTTCTGTCAAACGCATACCTCAATAATGCAGCACAGCGACTGAATACCTCTAGAAGCGCCAACCAGAAAAGGCAAGTCATAGTTGTCAAGCGACAGTCCACTGGCAGGCGGCATCTGAAATAAGGAAAGGTGCACCAAGTGCAGAAAAATTAAGCGTGAGCATAGTTCATTGACTAAGAAGGCGTGAAGGACCTATGAAAATAAGAGAGAAGATTGACACCTATTGTTTAAAGAGCCTACAAATCGAACTGCAACTGAGGTTTTCCCCAGGGTTTTTTTAACTGCAGTTGTGGTAGGGCTACTGGCGCTCATGTCCTTGGGGGATACATTCACTGTGACCCAAAACCCATCACTGTGCTTGACGAACAATAATCCTTACAGAAAGCATCTGGGAACTGCAACAATATGTGTTTTCCTTGCGTTTTCTCCCGTCTCAGTCCTAACCATCGACCGTGGCATTTCCCACTTTTCCACGGCAATAAGCGCCGGCTGTTATGATCATTGTTCCGCTCTCATCCGGCCACATAAACTTAGGAGCTCACCTGTAAGCAGGCCAACAACTTTCAGTCCATTTGTGAAGGCCGAATGTCGAAAGCAGCCCACTCTGACTCAAGTGTGATCGATCAATTCGGAGCATTCGTGGTTCAAAGGAAGTGAACCTAATGTGCACAGACCTATAACAGGCTAGCTCCATGCGTGCAATCCTGTGATGACGTTTCTGCATGTCCGTTAACAACACTAACCGACAACGTGGAAACGGTGCCGCCTCCAAAATTTCGCCATTTGCCTAAAAATAAATTTGATTTAAGCTCGTATCATAACGCTTGCATTCGTCTATCGGAGCTACCTCGGGCTGAGATCAAAAAGCATAAGCGTAAATCAATATCTGCATCACGAACATAATAATTCAATAAACCGAGACTGAATCTCTATTGATAATGCCGCCCGACTGTTCTTGCGATGAACTGACGAGAGTTGAGCAGTTTTCATTCTCCCCTAAATTGCTGCCCCTAATAGCCTTAGTCCTACAGGACGCCCCGTGTCTATTGCGATAGCGCCAAGTCAGAGGTCGAAGTTCCTCTTGGAATCTGTAAGCCGTTTAAAGGAAGTTGAATAAAGAACCAACCACATTTGAACCGCACAAGCAAACGACTCCGACCTGGATGAATCAGTCCGATAGATAAGCACACGTGATATGCTCAAGCTAACTACCTCGAATGAATGTCATGCGAAGTAGGGAAGGTTCAGCCTTATCACAGTGCTTCTCATTCAGAAGGAAGAAAAGCTCCTTCATTCCTACTGATTAGCTTCGTTCTTGAGTCACTTTTGACACCTTGAAGGGAAATCTCACTTCTTTTCTGAATGAACATATTAAGGAGTGGGTGGGGGTGTGCATAAAAGAAGCTAAAGCAGATCACCAGCAGGTGAAGTTTTCCAGTTGAAATAGGTGAAAGAAGTTCTCATTCACCTGAAATGTACAGAGCGCTCAAGCAAATACTATTACAGGTAAAATAGGAGAGTAACTGTTGTAATTCCGTCATAAGGTCTTGGCAAAAAGGTAAGCTCCCTTCGGATATCGCCAATAATTGCGGCTTTGAATGCAGGCGTTTCTAATGGCTCTGGTGATAATCAGAGCGTTCAAAGTTATGAATAGCTCTGCATAGATTCTTGCCTTTGTCTAAAAATAACATACTGCTGGACGCAAAGTGAATGATACTATGTAACAGGTGTTGTGTTTTCATCGCAACATTCCCCACCAATCTACTCATTGTACACCCGAGAGTTTTTCTATAACCAAAAAGACTGCACATTGTTGACAGAAGTCGGAGAAGAACTTGGACAGATGTTTTACGGGAATATCTCCGTCACCGAAATCATTCTTGTCTCTCTCTTCTCTTCAACCAAAAAATTTCGCGTACCACCCGTTTACTACTTTTGACGTGACCTTCAACAGCAAGCGCCGGGCTCAGCCTCACCGAATTAGTCTCTTTAGTGGATAGAGGTGTGTGGCGCGCCACTGTAGCACCACCTTCACACGCTGAATCGCGCTAACCAGGGGGGAGCAAGCCGCGCTTTTTCAAAACGGTTTTTTGCATATGTAGGAACCCATGTAAAGATCACAAAACCATGTTTCATTTTCGCTGAACGGCCCCTGAAGGCCAAAAAGGGTCGAAAAAAATTGTTGAGAATGGGCGGTTTTTACAGCTTTGGAGTGACGTTTCGGACTTGTACAGAAGATCACCTGCATATTGAAGGGTGCTGATGAAGATGGTATCGAAAACAAGGTGAAATTCGCCAAAAATTGAAGTACTGTCAGTGGTAGTGCTGGAAAAGTGAGAGGTTTCATAAGCGTCGTCGGCATCTTACTATTAGAAGTAGTCTGGTGGTCAAGTGGATAGCATGGTGGCATCGGATTGGCTCGGCAGAAGGGGTTTTGTGGTTCTGCTCCGCTCAACGACAAACTTTTGCATTTTGATTGTCACCTCCAAATCAGCGCCAAATTGCTTCAGCGTCAAAATTAATGCTATATTCACAATCAGGACCATCAGCAGCCCCTGCAAATGGGTTTACTATCAAAAACTGGCAGAATAAATCTGCAGCGCCAAACTGGCGCCGACGCCAAAAAAACGTACGCCGAGTGATCTGTGATCAAACACCATGGCATGGCTCAGTAGTCCCGAGCAAAATTTCGACCAAATCGAGATTTTGCTCTAACTTCGAGAAAGAGATTGACCATGGGCTGAAGTTTTCATGCACGCCAGCGAGCGACTTGAAGACGAGCGCGTTACGGAAATCACGCGGTACACCCTGACGAGCGCGGAATCCGGAGCACGGTATTATAGGGAACATCTTCCACCGACGCTGTCCTTGAAATCACTCCACCTATGTAGACGAAGTCTTACGAGTGGAAGAGCCGTCTACCCAACACGTCTTGAATATGATACCTACTTATAGCGCAGGTGCTATTTGGACAAAATTGGAAGCTCCAACCTAAATGCAAAAATTTTGTCATCACGGGGGATTGATCCTTGGACCATTTCCTCACCACTTTTTGGCCTTCACGGGGCCGTTCAGCGAAAATGGACCTTGGTTCTGTAGTCACGCATGAGTTCCTATAACATGCAAAAAACCGTTTGAAAAAGCGCGGCTTGCCCTGAACGACCTCCCTTGTTAGTAAGACGCAAGGCCCCAAATACTTTGATCAACTCCCACCAAAAGTATGAGAGTCCACCAACCGGTCGACAACTTATTCGCCTCAGAATGTCCATTTGCTACCCACTCCCTCTACTCGGACTTCTTTACACTCTCTGCAAATCAAATTGTCTCTCTCATCTCCTGCCTGCCTCTTACGACTAGACCTCTCCGCAGCGTAGAGCAAGATAGCTTCCTATTTTGATGTTGTTTTTCACGATTTTCATCCCATTTTCTCCACTTACGCTCCACCGGAGTATGATGAGGGGACGTGTTTTTATGAAACGTAGAAAAATATTATACAGAATATTTAGTCTTTTCCTTCTTACTATTGCTCATTTCAGTGGTCATATATATGTACCACACCCTTCCCATCCCCACTAGAAAGGCTTTTTTTGGAATTGGACGAGACTGGAGTTCGGTAGAACTATCATAAACATGGTAGGACACTGATGGTCGCTCCCGGGTCCGGGGTTCTGACAAAGAACATTTTCTTGATCATGTTTTCTTCCGGTAAAACACCCGCGATCGATGTAGCAACATTCCGTGCGGAATGGGTGCATTTATGTGTTGTTACACCGGAATCTTCTGCAGGTTCAAAAATCGATTCCTCACCAGGCAAACGAAAACAACGCGAAAAACCAGCGAAATTTTGTTCCGTAGGAACAACCAGGTGAGGGTGGTGATTAAACATGCATGCCGATGGCGTCCCATAACGACTGCTCGGGTCCTTCGTGGGACGATGGCAGCCCACATAAAATGCCAATGAGTAACTGTTATGTACCGCAGCCAAAGTCATTGGCCTGGTCCCGCGCAGGTCAACCGTCCATTCGCACTATTCGAACGAGGGGTCGCATTTGTGATTTCGGGAAAGGGGGGTCAATATGTGGGGTTGAGCGAGGTTAATGCTCTGTGGAGAAGTGATAACGGAGGTAGTTAAAAGAGGAACATTGGGGGAACCTTCTAAGGCTGATGTTGGTGATGGGGATTCGCGAAATTTTTGAAAAGTGCGAACTCGACAGTTGACCCTGGTCTAGCTTTAGCGGACGGTACAGCGATTGTGATTATGTGATTATCAACGCACAAACCAGTAATCACACGCCATTTGATAATAACATAAGTTATTCGAATATTTCTGGTACCAACGAAATAACCAGGGCCAGCGGATAGCGATCAATGATATGGCCTATGGGAAGATTAGATATGCTTTGTTTTGAGAAAGGTTTTCTGAGCATTTTAAGAAATTTTTGCCTCGACTTGCTCTTATTTCCTCTCTTTGCCATATATATCCCTACTATATATAATTCGCTAAGTATGTCTGTGTGGAGTGTGTGTGTGTGTCTGTCTGTACGTACGTCCGTCTGTCACGAAATTCATAGCGCGCTTCGCTGCAGGCATGGAACGCTGTATTTTGAGTATGGTGTAGGGGTGGGACGGCAACATATTTGGTGGGGTTTATAAGTGATACCGACTGATAAGATCTGATAAGAGGCGCTGAAACGCAAATTTCACGAAATTCATAGCGCGCGTCCCAGCAGCAGTGGGGCGTTGGTTCCAAGAAGTGATGTACAGGGTGGGACGGGAACATGTTCGGTGGGGTACAGGAAGTGATAAGGGCCGATAAGGGCCGATAATTACCGATAATCACGATATTCGTAGGAACATAGAGACCATTTAAAACCATATTCTAGATAACAATATCATCTCATTTTTGTCATCAACATAAAATACCGTTCGACCGCTAATTCCCAAAGTCCCTAAGAATGTATGATGGATGTTTAGCGATATACGATAATGGGTATTTCTATTGCAAAATCATTGGCATCAATATTATTCGACCGCTAAATCATCCTGACATCCAATGCATGGTGGCTGTTTACAGACACCACTTTAGCTCCGCACTCCACCGCGCGTATCAGACGGTTGGCTTAAAAATGGGCATTCTGTGGAAGGCCAGCTAACGCATTTCACGAAGCAAGTTATTGTTTAGCGGCGGAACCTAACGCTCCGCCGGCTGGCCAGCTTTACGGAGCCCTTCCGTGTCATGCACGCGGTAGTGTGCGGAGCTAATTATACAATTGCTGCAAACTACGACACGTAAGACCGCCTGGAAACTGAATAATTGCAAAAAAACACCAATAAATCAGTAAAAATCACTGGATTCTTTCTCATACCTAACGTTTCAGGTCCTAATTTATAGCAATTTTGAATTCGAGGCCAAGGAGAGGAATTGGGAGATTTGAACGCTTTCTAAAGCGTATTTTATTTTTTGTGTTTAGTGCTGAATATTATTCTTTTAGAAAGCGACATTTTTGCTTGTATCGTAAGGTAAAGCAACATTAAGCACCAAGTATCACCAAATATCATTATGCCTGCATTACTAATAATATCTGTGATTGTAATACAGCAAACACGAGAGCTTGCAAACACAGAGCCCAATTACTAGTCAATTCCTCAGAGTAAACATCAAGGTGAACCTAACGTACAAGCTACACTTTGAGTCTGTGACTTAATTATTATTCCCTCAAAATACAAATAATTTCAAAATGGTCTTCAAAAGTTACAAAAATTCAGTTTTGAGATGTTGTTTGCTCAAAGTTCAAAAACTTCCGTTCAAAAACTTGAAATATAAGGTAAAAATAGTACAAGAAAGTGAATAAAGTGAAGATAGCTTGCTGGTAAGCGGAGAAAATGAGGTGTGAAGGAGGAGCGTGGACGGATCCGATTAGCTTCAAATCGTGGTGGTGTCAGCTGTGCTAAGCGAAAGAAATGAGCATTCAACAATCGACAGTAGGCAAATGGATTTGTTCAGAGTTGGTACGATTGTTATTGAATCAAAGGGTTACGTGAAGAAGTGAAAACCTACGGATTTATGTGGAACTCGAGAGGCGAGAAGTACGTCCAGGGCTTGCATTGTGCGCTGTGCAAGAGAGCAAAAGAGGTGGCGTTGGCGAACAGCTGTCCAGCCTCCGCGACCCGGGGTGATGGAGCAGCGGGAAATACCAAGTTTCACTTGTTCGTTCGCCTACGCTATGAACTTGGAAAGTACTTGGAGAATTTCGAGAAGGATCAATTTGAGCTACCTGCTGTGAGACTTCCGGGATGAAATGAAGCGGCCCATAGATCTACATTCTACAAACTCCACTCGCAAGTTGTTAAAATTGCTCCTTCACTGTAAGCATTCCTTGATCCTTTCGCTGACGGAAAATTAAGGCTGTTAGCATCAACACGGCCTAGCTGCCACTATTTGAGGTGTGGAGGGGCAGATGAGAAGGAACGGATGAATTTGGCACGATGAGCGGAAT
>MU873303.1:0-13552 GCA_036418205.1 Ostertagia ostertagi | reverse complement strand
ATAAGAAGTGTTACTGAACAAAAACTCACCTTGGGAAGCCGCTAGGAAGGGAGCTAAAGTGGGCGTAAGTCGTAATCGGCCGAGGGGATTGCCGTCGTCTCCAACCACGCCCACCCAGCGTGGACTGTTGCTTTAAGCCATCGTTCTCCGGTAATTCGTAAAACACCATTTTAGTGGCATCGCCCGGAATCGTGTAAGTCACAAAACGTTTTCAATAATGAGACAGAATTAGTGATTCACCGCATTTATCAATACAATGGGTGTGAGCGCGGGCAAGTAAGGAATCAGAAACTTACAAATTCACGCATGCAAAAAAGCTGCTCCAATCGCGCGTTCTTCCATACCGTAGTTGTTTTCGCTGCGGGTGCGCCAGCCTGCCGCGCGATGTCGCGTTGCGAAGAGCGAAAAAGTCGCGTTCTGTCCTAAGTACCCACACCCGGATTCCAGTAGGTAGTCTCAGCATCACCTAATTAGGTTATAATGTTCCAAATGCTTGGATTGCCACGTCTATTAAGATTCTGTTTTCAGGGATTCATTATCTTCATTCCAACTGGGTTCTTCATCGCGACCTGAAGCCTGCAAATATACTAGTCATGGGTGATGCACCTGGAGTTCATCGTGGAAGGTATACATTGCGCATCATGAGCAGCGTTCTCTTGAATTATTGTACTAGTATTCCAGGGTGAAAATAGCCGATATGGGATTTGCTCGGATATTTTATAACCCTCTGAAGCCTCTAGCGGAATTGGATCCTGTTGTAGTTACGTTTTGGTATCGTGCGCCAGAGTTATTGCTCGGGGCCAAACATTACACTAAGGTATGTTAACCCTTTGGAGATATGGCACCCACCGGTGGGTGCCACTATGTCCGCCGCGTGGGACAATGGCACCCAATGGTGGGTGCCACCTTAAAATTTCCTTCTTTGCGCATTTAAAACATTTTTAACATTCCAATAATTAAAGCAAGCTTCATAATATCTATGTCTAGCATGGTTACAGGAATGTTAAAAGAGCAAATTAATATGAAATCTGAAAATGCGGCGTTTAGCTAGCCAGCCAACTAGAAATTCTTAGTTCTTTTCGTAGTCTTCAGACACACAGAGGAGTTTCAACTATGTCGAAAATTTTGCTGCACATAAATTTCTAGGGTTTTCACTCTCCTTTTTTGGAATAATAGTTCCCCTTCCACATTTCCACTTCTCTTCCCAACAATATATAATGTGGAAGCATAAAATTGAAGTCATATTGGTATGTTAAAGGCAAAGGTCGGGATTAGTTGACCAAACCAACCCTTTCGGTCATGCTCTGTACTTGGTTACGCACCCGTACAGATGTTCCCACGCTCAAAATCTCGAAACGGCGCAGTAATAAGGCCCCAGGGCATGTACTATGCGCTATCGCCGCCTGGCCCCGCTACGACCGCCCACCTTGGGATGTGGTGCGTGGCTGGCATAACGTGTGAAATCAGCTAGGTTGATTGCCGTATCAACCGATAGAACTTGTTTGTACGTGCCTCTTTCCCAAGCCAGCCTCCTTCACTGCTAGTGGGAAAGAGGGTTTTGTTAACGGCCTTGTCGACGGTTTTTCTCAGTTTTTTCTCCACTGTCGTTCCACTTCGCATCTCTATACTCAGTTTCAATCGCCATAATACCCCCTTATTGAGCCCGACTTTTGCCTTTAAAGGAGGAATTCACGATTAGAATGAAGGTCGAAGAAGGAGTAATTCACCTAGTTGAGGGACCCACGGACCTCCTGAGGGTGCGGACTGAAGCGCAATTGGCACCGAAGGAGTTGACCTCGGCGACCTATTAAGGCTCAAATCTTGGCGCGGTGGGCTGTGCACGCCTACCGATGTATTCTGATCAACTCGCCGCAGCTAAAGTGGCGCGGATTAGATAGCCGAAAGAGAGAGAGAGCGTAGTGTTGAAGAGGGCACAGCGATGAGAGTCGCATCAATGCTCAAATCAACGGGCAAGGAAGGGGTCCCATTTCTCGGGTTCTGGGCCGTTTCTCATGGTTCTTCCTTCTTTGTACCACTCACCATCCCTAGGTTAATTTGAAATGGGTTGCTTTTTCATCGTGAATTCGTCCTTTAAGTCAGTTCAGTAGCAAAACTGCTTCTAGAGACAATTTTGCCCAATGTTGAGCGAGACTTGGGCGCCCTGAAATGAAGTGTGGTCCCAAGAGCTCGCTACGTGCAAATCCGCATTGTTGCCAAAGGATTAAGGAATACTACTGAGCCCCTTTTCTGGTAACATCATTTCTAGCAAATACAATATGCACAAGTGAAATGTGAAAATCCGAAATCCATATATTAATTATTGGATAGGGTATCTCCAAACCAAATTTATATTTTGTCAGAAATCACTGAAGGAGAGCAACTTGGTTTCGTGCTTCAGGCACTGTCTGAAATTGTGATGCCGTTATCTTTAAAATAACGAGATGTGTTAGTAGTGGTGAGAAATGAGCCGGCAATAAAGAAAATAGGAAAGTAATCTGTTAAAACGCCTAAGGGCTTGCTCACCTTTGTAATACGGCTGTGCTAAGGCAACGAGAGACTGAGGCACAGAATGAGACGAGAGCGCAACAGATGAAAGAGTGCCATGCACTAGCCTGCTGCAAACGGAAAAATTGAAGCTGATGAAGTAGTCTTTGCAAGGCCCTAGGGCCGTTGACGGGTCTTCATGCATGTGAGTGCCAGCTCTGTGATTGTTCTCCAGAGTCTATCCTACGGGGCGAAGTGAAGCGACAACCTGCCTCGTGCCTGGGTGCCTGCCCTGCCTGTCTTGTGCCTCTGAAACTCAAACTCGATTATTTTTTATAGATGTTTCGCTGGTCTTCCCCTTACTTAGGATTTTTCATCATTTTGGTTCGACGTGGCAAATCATTGTGTATTGTTGACATTTATTCGCGTTT
The DNA here is from genome assembly GCA_036418205.1 of Ostertagia ostertagi. NCBI lineage: Eukaryota > Metazoa > Nematoda > Chromadorea > Rhabditida > Trichostrongylidae > Ostertagia > Ostertagia ostertagi. The sequence continues at coordinate 10,637 of MU873303.1, read as the reverse complement.
GGTTATCAGTGTATTGTTTTCGCCTATTGAAAAGGTTTATGTCTCTTTCTGAGTCGAACAATAAGGACGTAGGAATAGGTCTCATAAGAAGAGTAGGATTCATCACAATTCATCTTCAGGCCATCGATGTTTGGGCTATAGGATGTATATTCGCTGAATTACTTACGGCTGAACCAGTTTTCTTTTGCAAAGAAGAAGATATAAAGGCTCAAAGCCCTTACCACTATGATCAACTAAAAAGGTATACAAAAATAGCATTGTTATTGATTAACAGTCAAAAGGAAAATTGTGCTCAGGATTTTCACTGTTATGGGTTACCCTCAAGAAAGTGAATGGACTGATTTCAAGAAGATGCCCGATTATCATAAACTTCAAACGGACATCAAGTCGTCACAGTATGCTTTTCATTCGTTTACAATCCTATTTTCGTCACGACAAAACTAAGGTTTTTTTGTTTCAGAACAGCCTTTCCTAACTGCAGTATGACTCGGTACATGGAGAAGCACAAGATTGAATCTGACTCGCCACAATTCAAGCTTTTAGTAAAGCTTCTGACGATGGATCCGAATAAGAGAATATCTTGCAAAGATGCTATGGAGGAGCCGTATTTTAAGGTAACATGCTCTGATTATGTTGACTGCGTTGGAACACGATTTTGACCTCAAAATGATATAAGTTTGTGAATGGTCTTTCTTTCAGATGGATCCAAAACCGACAGAAGATGTATTTTATAAGTTTGAAATACCATACCCCAAGCGTGAATCGCTTCCGGACGCAGATATCAAAAAATCTCTTGCTATGAACATCGTGGACGATCAAAATCAACAAGCAACAAATCCCCAAGTCTGTTCATATAAAAGCATCATGTTCTGTACAATTCCTGCACTTTTCATATAGGTCAATCAAGCTATGAATCAACAACTTGATTCGGAACCGGTAAATAAACGACTTCGGATGGGTGGTCAGCAGGTAGAATTGCTTCTTTTGATAATCTTTGTGCCACAGTCATTTCACTTTACCTAGCATGTCGCATGTCTCATTGTAACATAAAGCTGTCATGCAACAGCATATCAAGGGAGACCTAACCTTAGAGGTCGTGATTGATGACCAATAGCCCCTAACTCAAATAGCAATCTTGAAATGTAGCTCATTATTTCATGCCACTTTTATTCTTGTGAAAAGGCACTATCCATCCTTGGCTGGCCCACTCTTCGGACACAGTTGGATTTTCCTTATCATCTGCGAACAGTGGTGGGTTTGGCAAAAAGTCGCCCAAAGGAGTAGTGAACCGTAGTGAACAATAATATCACATGCGCATGGCGCGAAAGCGCCTAAGGCTTGGTTCACAGGCTCCGGCGCGACCGTGTTCGTGTGGCGCCGATCTCTAGCGCAAGCGACAAACACTTTCTCAGCAGCAAATGTGATATTCGTGTTTTTACTCATTAAAATTACTCCTAAGGGGAAGTATCTGGATGATCTAAGGTGGCTTTTCGCGGACACTAAACGTTTTCGGTTGCCCACGGACAACTTTCTAACCAAATCCATTCCATTTCGAGAAAAATTCAGTAGAGATCGAAGGACGAGCAGTAAGTCTGAATCAGTGCTGGCGAAACAAATGTGAAGGTAATCAATAGCCACAGTAGGCAAGTGAGTAGAATGAGGAATACTCTTTTTAATAGTTCTGCAGGTGATCAATTGATATTATGTCTGGTGCTAACTTAGTTGGGGGGGGGCCACGCGGCGGCGCGGCAGTCTGCTCACCTGGGCTCTCTCGAGCGAGACAGTGTAAACTCGAACATTCCAGCTTTTCACGCATGTCAAGTGACTGCCCCCCCCCCTAGACTGCCTACACTCCCCCTGGCCCACGGATTTCCGAACATGCCAGGCGAGCAGACTGCCGCGCCGCCGCGCGCGTGCCCCCCCCCTAAGTTAGCACCCATTTTTCTAGGTCTAGCTTACATTTAGAAGTATTCTATTATCAGTTACACATGTAAATCACTATCAAGAAACAGATTTATCATCTCAGCTTTAATTGTCTTTTTTCTTAGATGAATGCAAATAGCCAACCAATGTTTTCGGGAGGAGAATTCCATCAGCCGATGCAGCCGCAGCACATAATTCCGCAGTCAAGTTAGTTTCAGGCCTCTACTTAGTTGATGCACATTTCTATACGGGTGCGGCCGCAATGTTGTCGCTCGTATAATAAGTTCAGAGCATGGCCTTTTTCGGGTTTGTCTCGTTGCTGTTTGTTTTGGAACAATTTGAATGTCAAATTTTAAGTCTTTCATTGATTAAGCGGATCTGTCGATTTGGGGACTATTCAGTGGCTAAGGGTGGATTTGATGATCAACAACAGCAGCAGTATCAACAACAGCCTATTTTTGCGGTAATTTGTTTCGAGAATTAGTTTCCACAGCACAGTCTACTGCCTTTTTTCAATCACTATCGTTACTCTGTGTAATTTATGTAAACTTTTTCTATACAGAGCCAACCAATGCCAGCATCGATGCCAGTTTCCGCTCAACAACCGATGAACATGATGCAAGGAGGTCAACAGTTCCAACATCAAAACATGGGTAAGTAAATAAATAGTTTCAAGAATCCAGATACGTCTTCTTTATGAATTGAGCTTTTTTCTTTGATTAACCTTCATTCCTTCATTGGGTAGTATGTCCGACGCCTCGGATATGCCTCGTTTTTCTTATTGCTCGATGCGCTCATAACGTCGAATGAGTACCGAGTGGCGCTAGCGCTCGACATTTCTCGTGGTATTACACCTTATCATTCCATTTGAACTGCCGTCCATCTTTGTCTCACTGTTGTGTAGGAAATTGTGACAGCCCAAGCTCTCTTATATTCTCTTACGCTTCTTGTTTCATTGTTAAGTTATGTATGATTTGGATTTAGGACTTGTTTTTGTTTATTAACTGCTGTTTTTGGGCGCAGTTCGCCTTGCACATGTTTCACAAGTATGCTGGGTTGTGAACAAAACTTTCGCCCCGGACGGGACCCGAACTCGCACCTCTCGCTTACGGGCAAGTGCACTTCAAGTTACGCTACAGGGGCACCACTTCATCCCAACTCAGTTCGTTAAGAGCTTTTTGTCGTTCTTCAAGAGCTCTTCTTGAAAAGCTGAGTTGAGATGAAATGGTGCCCCGGTAGCGTAACTTGTAGCGCACTTGCTCGGTAAGCAAGAGGTGCCGGTTCGAGTCCCGTCTGGGGCGAAAGTTTTGTTCACAACCCAGCATACTGGTGTGTGATGCGAACTACTAAAACCTAATTCTTTGAATTACAAGTCAGTACGACTTGCAGACATCTAGCCATGCTCCACTGCGCGTTTACCATGCCGTCAGCCTCTTCATGGGCACTCTTCTGACTCTAGCAGAGCAGAGCGAACAGGGTACCCAGGCAGATTTCGTCCCTCTTGGGAGCCTCTGACCCGTTCTTTTGTTTCACCTCCCTGCCTTTTTTATTTTCTTCCGTTTTGAACTTGAACCTGCTTTTGCCCATCATATAAGAGAGAAGACTTTCAGCGATCTAGGATGTAGGAACCCAAAAAGGACACCTTTTGTTTTGAATCAAGAACTTGGGGTTTATGTCCTCAAGTGCCCAGATGAATACTGCGAGGTGCTGTTAATCCTGCAGCGAATTCGGCTTGGCAGTGAAGACTGAAAGAAGACTGTTCGTGATTCTACTTGTTTCATGTTCAATGTCTATTAGTTCACTGAAATGCTCATGATTCGTTCTGTTGAACTGTGCTGGAGTGTTTTCGGATTTTCCCGTCAAATCTTCGGTCGTGTTCGCCGCGGCGGCTCCCCATAACATGAAAAAAGTAGAGGGGAGGGAGGATGATCGGGCACTTTCAATTCCCTTGATCGTCGTAGGCTTCGCGCGGATCGCAAAAAATTGCAAGTGCCCCATTCGAACTGTTGAAACACTGAAGGTGAAAAAAGTGGAATCATGAGCAGTCATTCGGCCATCACTATCAAGCAGAGAGTGGCTTCGATACTGGAGAACACCTTGCAGTATTGATGGCACACTGTGTTATTTCCGTGGCTCGTCGCGTTAATCACGAATGTCGCACAAATTAAAAATCGCGTGAATCGCGAAAATCAGCCGAAATCTGCGACGGATCGCGGACTCTGACACCAGCCTACGTGACGGAAGGCGAATATGTTGTGAAAAATGATGCATACATTTTAGTGGAGCAATGTTATTTCTCATGGCTAGTTGTCTCAAAAAAAATAACATAATGGAGAAAGCAGGCCGATAGCTGCCGGCAACCTCAGTGGTTAAGGGTGAAATTGCAATTGCTTTGTTGTTGCTGTTGTTGCCAATGTTCGGCTTCATCTCTTCTGAAGTCCACATTGAATTTTCTTCATTCCGGCCGTGTTAAAGTCACGGATCGGGGTGAGATGCAAAAGTGGTCTCTCTGAAAGTGAGAAAGAAGGCCCAAGCGCAGGAGGTGCGACCTGTCGCGAATGTGAAGTGCGAGGCAACGGCGCTAATGTCTTGCTTGAGTGCTGCCGTGCTGCCATCCTTAACAATCGCGACACATGTGGCGTCTACACCTTCGCCTACAATTGGCTCTGTCGTATTTTCCTCTTCTGGCCAGCGTTGTGGTCTCCCGTTAAAGCACGGGCTTGACACTTGCAAGAGGAAGTATAGTGTTTTCTTTGGCGCTCTTTGCGTCTTCTTACCACTGGTGTCCTCTTCGCACTTCTTCTAGAATTCTCGAGCAAAATAACACACCAACTTGATCCCGACCCATGTATTTGATGGAGTTTTACCCTTTATTATTATTTTTTCATTTGCTTTTCCGATCGTCTCAAGTAACAGCAAAATTTGGATTCATTAGGGGAAGGATGGCACGGGACAACCTATGATGATGAGACAGCAGATGCCTCCGTCATTTCAACAACATCCTCAAGGAATGATTCAGCAGCCTGGAGGTAACATTTCGAAGATGTGTGTGGTTTATTTTTAGGCAGGAATTTCATTAATCAGTTCTTTTTTTCCTTGGGACCAAATTCAATTGTGGTTGTTCAGACACTCACGCATTGCCTTGACAGGCCACTAGGTGTGATTCGCGTGCGATCTTTGTCTGTCAGTAGGGGGGACGGTGGCTGGTGGCTCACGTCCGGGTTGGGCAGCCGCAATTGCGCGGCGAGACGTGTGCTGGCGGAGCCGACGCATCGCAGGATTCATTCAAGTCAACGGTGGAGTAGGAGGATGCGGATAAAATCCGGCAAGGTTCTGCAATTCGAAATACATCTGAACGGCTGGAATTTTGAGGACAGCGGTGGTTGTAACAGTAGAAAGAGATAAGAAGGAACTAGCGTAGTGCTGTTACGGCAATCAGGGCGCTCATGTTTTGGGGGGGGGGACGTTCCATTAGGGGGAAGTGAGTGAGCCAATCACTGTGTTTGGGACGAGACTTAGGGAGGAGAAGGGATTCTGGGGGAAGTAATTTTGTTCTCCCTGGCGTTCCTCTCCTGTGCTGGGCTTAGTCCTAGTGACCTACCGTCGACCCTGTTTTGTTGTTTTGTTTCGAATGTTTCTCCTTTGGGCGTGAGCGCCTCGATCAGCAAAACATATATAGTTGACAATAATATAATAGCAATATAGTTGACGTTAAATACCTCAACAAAAACTCCCCATTTTAGTGACTCTTATTTGCTTTGATGGTAGTAGTGACATTTACATGAATGCCCTCACTCAACTCCTTGCGGCTGGATCCTCCTCACCGATACTGCTGCTTCCAACTGGTGTGGAGCGGAAAGATTTTCAAACAGCAGAACCATGCGGAGTTTATTCGCGATCTGCACACGCATTGACGTGTTGAATTCTACCCGAAGAAAACCGCGAAGCCTTGTCCCGTCCAGATCGCCGCGCGTGCCGCCGCGGAACTCGCCGCGTGACAGGCCGGACGAGCCGAAAGTCCCGCACCCGTCTTAAAGAGGAAAAAAGGAGGAACGCTTTGTGTCCCATATACACTCGTTGGCGACTGTGAAATCTTAATCTGTAATGTACGTGTTATTGTGACTTTTTTCCGCTTTCGCTACTTTTTGATTCGACAAAGGATAGAGCACGGTCGTAAGCAGAGATTAGCTTGCTTTTTTGATGCTATTGAATGTGTGGCGCTACGCTTGCGTGACTGAGTGCGCATCTCTGAATTATCAAGAAACGAAGTGTAGAGTTCACAACTCGCCGTCCGAGTGGGCGAGTCACCGGAAATGATGTGCGGCCGCCGCACTCGATAGAAGGCGTGGGTAAGCTGTTTCCAGGGTGGGTAAATGTTGGGAGGTTCGTCGCAGGACCCACTGGGCAACGGTCGCACCTTTGATTTTGCAGCTTTGTTTCCATCCTTTTACTGTTTCTGATTGTATATTCGCACGTAAATACCTTTCTTTACACCAAAAGCAGCGATGAAGAATGGAAACAAAGCTGCAAAATCAAAGGTGCGGCCGTTGCCCAGTGGGTCCTGCGACGAACCTCCCCAACATTTACCCATCCCCGTCCCCTCCCCAACATTCAGCATACGGCCCATGGACTCTTATGGGGAACCTTGTGCCAATCTGGAAGGTGGGCGCAAAATATATTGCTCTATTTACGGTGTATCTGAGAAAGTAACCAGGCGCCGCTTGCTGCCCTTCGGCCAGGATGAGAAAAATTCGTTTTAATTTTCCCCAGTCATGAATGCCTCAATGAATAACAAGTCAAATTATCTGAAGCAGTTAAACATGAAAATAAATTATATTATATTTGTGTGGGCGTTATACGAAGACATTTGCTTGGCTTCCGTCTCACACGTGTCCCTTAGACGGAAGGGACACGCGCGAAACGGAAGCCAAGCTATACTTCAAAAGTGGCGTGTTTATAGCGAATGTGTTAATGTAGAAAAATTATAAGAAATTAGAAGAGAGGAACGTTTGGAACGAATCATGAAGAACTTATGAATCTAAAAGATCTTTTCTCCCGTCCCATGTGGGAGGAGTGCTGCATGTGACCCAACGACCAGTCATAGAGCTGTCTGCCTAAGTTGGTGTATATTTCTTTGGAACCTTGGTGCGGTCATATTGCAACAATTGTCAGTTCAGGTGGCGTCGAAATGATGCCTGGCATGCAATCAGGCATGCAGCAAGTGCAGGGAATTCAAAATATGGGCGGTAATCCACCACCCTACGCAATGATGCAGCAACAAGGCCCACAGCAACCGCAACAGCAGCAGCAGCAGCAACAACAACAACAACAGCAACAGCAACTAAGCAGCGCAGTGGATCAATACAGTGAATAGATCAATAATTGCTATTATTTGTTTAATTATGTTCTATGCTGTAATGGATATTGATTTCGCTTACATACGAGACATAATGTGATACAAAACGCATTCCTTATCTTGTTATGTTTTTGTCTACTTACACCCTAAACACAGTGGTATCGTCAAATTAAGAAGCCTGAACAGTTTAACACATATATAAATTCATATTAAGTTTGAACATGTTCGTGTTGAGCATCTCTGAGTTGGATAAAGAACCACCATTATATGTACAACTAACTAAGTGTGAAACAAGAAAGTTGGGAAATGGTGTTGTCGAGCTATATCTTCCTAATTCATTGTACTTCGTGATGCATACAATCGGTCTATGTGCATGCTGCCAAAAGGTGTTCGATCAATCTGGGGGGCACACCCAGGCAACGAGTGCCTGCCATGCGCAGGAGACCTAAGAACGACTGCAGAGAATGGAAACTGGTAAAAGGGTGAGGAGGCAAGTGTTATGATTGTTGATAGCACCCACGGGTTACATACCCTCGCCTTCAAATAACCAGAAAATGTGCAATTGCAGAAATTGACGTGGCATTGACGTGGCATCGAATCAAGAACATCTTTGAGCACACGTGACGTCACCTTTTCATCGAGAATTTAGCCACGTGTGCCACGTGGATTTCTGGCTGCATGAAACGGAGTGTACGCTGCGCGATTCTGGTAGTTTCATGAGACTGCCTTTGAAAAAGTGACAGCTGGAGACAATGTATAGGTGTGGGGGAGGATAAAAGAAGGGTAAGGAACGAAGGCTTACTCACGGAAGGCAAGAGGTTCCGGTGGTTGCCGGGGGACCATTTGGTTATGTTATGTTTAAAGAGCTTATCAAGGGGCGACGATGACGATCTCTACGCTGGCAATATTATCTCATTAGCGGACTGGAGGGAAGGATCAAGGAAAAGGTGCAAGTGGCAGCCTTAAATCATCGGACGAGAGGAGGACTTGCGATTTCTCGGGAGTTAGTAGTGAAGACGCTAGCACTGACTAAGTAATTCGCGATAAATATTGGAACCCCCACAAGGGTTTTTTGATATTTTAAATCGGTCATAATTACTCAGGCAGCTACATGGCCATACGTACATGTGTTCACACGTATGTTCTCGCTATGTTCTCGCTCGTATGTTCTGTAAGTTCAATCCTGGCTTTTCGCCAGGCATTCCCTTGTCTGCAAATTTGTGCCACTGTCATTTAGTGATTCGCTGAATTTTCACTCATGCGCATCGAAATCTCCACAAGTGGGAGACATCCAAGTGACTGAGTTATTTACAACACTTGGGGCTGAGCCTTAGGGAGGGGATGGGGTTCTGTGGGAGGGTGGAACAATTTTTGTTCCACATGGTGTTTCCTCTCTCCTGGGCTTAGTCCTAGTGCCACCTGCCAGCGGTTTTTAAGTGCGTTTTGAATGTCACCTCTACCTGAAGGCCATGAGCGCCTCACTGTTTTTAGGCGTCTTCAGTGGAAGGATCAGTACGTTTCCAATCATTTTAGCTTTCAGTTTATCCTAATCCACTATCATCTAATTCCTACTCTACTACTATTCTGTTTTCAAAATCTACTACTCTAATGCAGTTTTAATCGTATAACTTCTATCTTGTGTCAGCAGAATATCCTACTACCGTTGGTCCGCCCGCACTGCGCGCATCACACACAGTAGCCTACCAGGAATGGATGATTGGTCGAAGTGGCCATATGTAAAGAGACCTACACCGTGGATGCGTTTTTGGACGCTGATCTCGAATCTGCTTTCCAAATCTGCCAAACGATTTTCCGAATGGAGTTATGAAGGAAAGTAGTGCAGCGGTAGTAGTCCGGGTTCACGTGCGAGACGTCGTAGGATCGATTCCCTGGCGGGTTCTCTTTTTTGCCTTCGCTGCAAAATGATTGAAAAAGGCTCCCAACTACCTTACTCGATCAATGCTTGCCTGTAGTTACCCGTGCAAAGACTTTGCGAGGAGTTCTAACAGAGTCAACCCTGCGTTGCGCAGTTCGCAACGGCACGTTGAGAGATCCTCAACGCACGCTGTATGGGCGGAGACGCAGACGGCTCGAGCATGCGAGTGTGAATGTTCGCGCGAGAGAACGTGTCTAATCGGGCGAAACTGCGCAACGTGGCCGTTGAGAACTGCGCAACGCAGGGTTGACTCTGGTTCCTAATCAGTTTCGGCGGTACTTACTAAAGACTGCACATGGAGCCCACAGAACTCTTGGCAGACGTTTTTGCAGCAAACAAGTGTGATATTCGTGTTCCGGAGATTAAAATACCCCTAGGGACAAGTTTGTAGCCAAATTTGAGATTTCGACCAAATTTCGAAATAAGCTGGGTGGGTATCTATCCATTCATCCATCAGCCTATCATCGAAGCCTATATAGCCTTGAGACGATATAAGTTTTTTTTTTGGTTTCTGAAGAGTGTAAAGCAGTGTCTGGTTTTCTGTTCGCATGATTTCAACACCCACATTTTATTATTTTCAAATTTAAAGGGTCGCCGTCGTCCAAAATAGGTCAACCCTGGAACTACCGGCTATGGATATGTAGCATCAATGAGTGACTCGCCCACTTTTTTTGAAGTTAATTCAAAATCTCGAATTTTTCTAGAAATCGGCCCCAGGAGTTATTGGACTACTTGAACACAGATCTCACATTCGTTCACTCAAAAACGGCTGAAGCGCGCGCTCCGTATACTGGCGAGCCTTAACCTTATGTGTAAGCTAGGATGTTTTTCTTCGTTTTCTTTGTTACATGTTTTTCCCTGTTAGCCACCGAGTCGGAAGCTTATGACGTCAGCGTGAAGGATCGACCATCTGCCACGTCACAATCTTATCACTTCCGCCTTCCACGTGCCTATATAAACCCATGATTCTCTTTTGTCAGTTCAGTTGAAGCTTTCTAATAAATCTGAGTGCCTGCTATCCGCGTAACTTGGGGGCCGAACCCAAGTACCGACTCAGAGGATCGATACCGCCTGCGGGGCCGGTAACAACGGCGAAGGCGAGACTCCTGCCGAGGGTAGGCAGAGTACCCCTCCGACTCAACGGTTAGGCAGTACTGTTGGCTGTACTGACTGTTAGTCGGGGGCGTACTCCTATCAGCGGAAGGGTCCGAACGTATCGATCGTTACGATTCGGTGATATACGAACATTCATATATATTGCACTGAGCCTTTAGAAATCCGTGCTGGAAAAGAAACAGCTGATCGGATAGTTTCTCAGTGCAGGTTACCATGTCGTCTGTTGAATCTAGAGGATCTGGAGCGCCTGCTGATGGATGAGAACACAGCAACAGCAGACCAGTTAGCGTCAATGAAAACGACGCT
>MU873298.1:0-12296 GCA_036418205.1 Ostertagia ostertagi | reverse complement strand
AGGCGTCAGAAGTTTTCGCGCTAAACGAATGCGATATACGTCCCCCACGGGTAGTCTACCCACGGGGGAACTTTCCATTCAATTCCACAATAATGAACAAATTTCGATAAAAATCTGCCTAATTATGTTTCCCGCTGTAATCCTCTCCATTGCTTCTTATTTGCCTCTCCTTTTCTTTCCTTTCTCCTTTTAGTGGCCCAATATCGGTAGCGAAGGCTTGCCGTCTGATTTTCGACGATATATTTTCCGACACCTTTTTTGGAAAGTTCAGTTCGTGTGAAGCCGTGCCAATCCGCGATCTGCATTCTATGTAAATGTATTCAGCGATCGTGAGGGTGTCTTCCGCCGTGTCCGTAAAAAAGCATGGTTATCGACCAACTGTACGATTTCTCTTTTTCAGGATGATTATCCGATTATTTTTCCTGATCACGTCAACTGTGTGGGGCCAGTACCAGTTCGGCCAGCCACAACAACAGCAGCAGCAACAGCTGAACCAGCAACAGAACGGCCGAAATCAGCAACAGTCGTTCCTTCGAACGCAACAAAATCAGCAACCCTATCTTCAGATGCAGCCAAACCAGCGTCAGGTTGGTCAGTTGCAGGGAAACCAGCAGCAGACGTACCTCCAATCGCAACAGAATCAGCAGTTACCGTATGCCCAAGCGCAAAGCCTTCAACAGAATCCCTCATATTCCCAACAACAACAAAGCTTGTCACAGGGAATGCCACAGGGAATGTCGCAGGGAATGCAGAGAGGTGTCGTCGGTCAGGTCCTCACTCCATACAATATCAGCCAAAGCGTGGGTGCATTACTTTTGTGTGTTTCCTTGCTGTTATTTTCTGGGTCTCTTTTTCATCATAATTTGAAAATGTGGCCCTTCATCCTCCGATTCCCCAGCCTTTACTTAGCCGAGGAGCTCGGCTTAAGAGACGGGGTACCCCCAGGAGGCCCGTCGCGCGGCAAGAAGGCAGAGTCGCGGACGAGTTGCAGCGCGTGATGTGCGATGTAGGACGTGCAATGGGACACTCTATTTAACTTGACGCGAAATCCCTATAGTACGCGCGCGACTCGTCCGCTGACTTTGCCTTTTTGCCGCGCGACGGGCCTCCTGGGGTGTACTCTAAGAGACGGGAAGGGACGAGGATTACCCGTAACACAACTAGCGAACTAACCAGAGGGCCACATGGCCATACAGTTGAAGTATTCAAAATGGTAAATATTACCTAAATGTTAAGGACTAAGATCGGATCAGCCGATAGCAGGGTTAGGGATATATCTGTTTCCCCATACGGTCAGGGTAGGCTTGCTGCGACATTGTTGATCCTTCGTTCTTAAATCGCTATTTTTATTCTCCATCTCTTCATTTGAAGGCCCTTACCATACTGACCATTGGGGTCAACAACAATACGCTAAGAATCGGTCAACTGGTGGATACCACGTGCAATATCTTTTGTAATCTTATTTTGCAAATATTATATTAGTAACAACTTATCACAGCAATTCGCCAGCAGTACTCTTTGGGTCTAATGTCAACCTTAAGCATGGGCTTCGCGCTCTCAAGAAAAAGATTTGGAAGGTCCAAAAACTCAAAGCTCGCTGTATTTAACCTCTAATGTGAGGCTCTGAGAAGTATTGGAAATGCTTTGCAAGTACCTCATAATGGCAGAAGAATTTTGCACGGTTCTCTAGAGGTAGTCAGTAACTGTTTTGGAAAAGCTCATTACTTTTGCTCCTTTTTGCGTCAGCTAAAGGATACCCAGAAAAGGTGAAGAATGTAAGCCAATTACAAAGACCCTACACCTTCTCTGAACTAAAATCCCTGCCCTGAAATGAATCCTTTCCTAGGACGGCCCACCGGTTCTACACCCGTGAATTCCTCACAAGTGCCTCAGATAAAGCAGAGCAGAATCGACAAGTAACTGTTACAATTTTTCAGAACAATATCGAGATCGACAGCGGGTGTAACGATTCAATTTCAACTTCGTGGTTATTCGAATCCTCAGTTTGCTCTGCCAAACGGATGGACATGCGTTTGCCCTGTCGGGTACAACTGTAGCTATCTGAAAATTCCGCCCACCTGCTACTTCAGTTTCACGTTCATCATCTCTGCTCCAGAGTTCGTTGACGAATTTTCGCGCAAAACTGGAGATATGTCTATCTGAAACTCCTTAAACTTTGCAGCACGTCCGTTCGCGGTAACCTGGCCACCGCACCAACTCTTGTTCACATGGGACACGCAGAGTGGCTTCACTTCCCGAACGCCTCACGATTGCCTGGGATCAAAACTATGTTATGTCAACACTACCGACTAAAACCGGTAAGGCCCTACCCTATAGTCGCTTTTTGTTACCCTCTGTACCCCTGCAATTTTCAGTCTGCAATCGACATTTTCGCGCACAATCTTGGAGCAGTGATTAACCAGGCTGATGGGACGTTAGTGAGCGACGACACATTGACTCATGCCGACACATTTGTAGTGCCATTGTCAGATGCACTACCAGCTGTTGGCGGAGTGCAAAGCATGTCACAACAACATACCTACCAGGGGAAACTCCTTGGAAACCCACGTGAGTTACAGAGCCAATTCAACAGCGACACCTGTAGCCGGTTTGACTCCGATCAGTAGTCACGCATTAAGCTCGGAGACGTAGAAATCTTGAAACTCTTTTTTTTTTTCTTCTAGGAATCAGGGTCATTTTAAAACTTGCAACACCATTACCGTAATTTCTGTGTAGCATAATTATTTACCCTTTTCCTTTAGCTTTAATGAGCACCCGCCGTCCCTTGAAGGGTCAATTCTCCTCTAGTAGTTTATTGTCAAAAGGGTCATAATTGTGATTTTTAGATAAAGGTTCGTTTCTGAGGGTTTTAGAAGGGGTCGCAGCTGCAAGGGAAAGGAATTATTGACGGGTGAGACGGAGATTTGATCCGTTCAACGCGGTATATACCACCCCCCCCCCTCTCTCCCCCGTCTTATTAGTTCAATGGCAGTGTTGGAGGAGTTCTGATGAGCCCTGTTGTGTCAGAGTGTGCCATATGGTACCAGAATCGAAGAATCGAACCCTGTGGATAGGGTCATGGTGCTGGAAGTAAGGGTTCGTATTTGGATTTCCAAGGCTGTATAACGTAATTTTACAACACACGGCGTAATTAGCATGGTGCCAAGCACAACGACGTGCACGTGACGAGTAGTACTTCCCGGCCACATTGAAGTTATTACGCTCCTTAGGTTAACGTCGCTCGATGTTTAGGAGACCACAGAGTCTGAGGAAAATGTAGCCCTTGTTACGCCCCAAAAGCGTCGCATGTTATGCCGTTTTTTTTTGCTCCAGTCGCATGAGCCGTTTTGAGTGAATTCGTTAATGAAGAGGGGTCTTCCTGAAACCCCGATAGTAAATGCACATAGAAAAGCTTTTTCTTCCTTTAAAGTCAATACTTGTCTTCAGCGGAAGGGAAATAGGTGCACTGGGTGGATGTGAACTCTCAGGGAAGCAAGTAGATCAGAATAAACAAGGTTAGACCGTACTTTCTCATAGATGCAAATCTCTTATACGATGTTCCTGGCATACTCGATCTCGTGCAGTGGCTCTCTGATTGGCCCAGATTGTGATTTAACCTGCAATCAGTCAGCGATAAGTTCCAGTGCAGCTGCTTGCCGCTCAAACGCAACTGGATTCTTCTATGTCTGTAATTACCAGTCAGGAGGACAGGTTCTCATTGAAATACTTGTGATGCTTACCGTATCTCTGAGAAAAAACCCAACCACCCTATTTCAGGTGGACAATTGCAAAAGTTGCCCATGGGGAATCAAGGAAGACACCTACTGTCAGGATGAAGGAGGTGGTGTACTCGACCCTTATCACTCCGTGAGTTCTTTACGTGTTCATTTCCACAACTGCATGAGGGCTGATCCTGCTGGAGTACGGCAATATGGTCAAGGGTCCGTTCTACCGATTTGATGGCACTGAGAGGCTCGTATTTGTGACTTTCCAGAGAGGTCTTATTTAGCTAGATCTCCATAGGCTTTTTGGCCTTCTGAATTTTGGAGGTCAATTTTTCAAGGCGGAGGTCTGATAAAAGCCAGATTCAGGAACCATGAGGCCACCACCATATAATCAACCTTCGGCTCACGGCGAACATTTAATGGCCGTAATGATTGCGCCAATCGCCGTAATTCACAAGCGCGAATCGCGCGATCAATTCGCTGACTATGAACTTGACCTGAACTGCAGATTGACCATTTCTCAGTGCTTAGCGAAACCTTAAAGGAAGATATGGTTTTCGTTCCATCTTAAAGGAGCAATACATGTTTCAGGGTGTTGTGGGCACTGGATTCCGCACTGCGACCATCATCTTATCGGTCATTGTTCTGGTCTTCCTTATCCTCCTCCTCTTACTACTATTTGCTGTGTGCATACTACTGTAAGTTCGCTCTAAATTTGCGACGTCATTGAATTTCACCCATGTTTCGTTTAGACGTCGTAGACGGCCTGTGGAAAAGGAGATGACCACATACGAGCAGAACGGTTACACCGCTTCAACTCCATCTTCACGTCCACTGCTGACCGCTGCTTACCGAGCTGAACAACCGACGCCACAACCACGCTCCCAACCGCCCAGTCTTGAGGCTCGACCCATAAGTAAGTACATCTAAGATGGAGCGCGACCATCTCTTAGCGTACGACACGGTACTTTTTGGAGGCGTTTTGCTATGTTTTCGGAAAATCTATCTTTTAGCAGTGGTTTGCCGCTTAGTCACATAGCTCGAAATTTTTCCCCGATATCTTTTTCTTGCATGATTTTTCTCGGCTGTCATGTGAATAGTATAATATGTCACCCGATAATTGATTTTAATTTTTGAGTAAGGTCCTGTTGCTAGGTGAGATAGCTCCATCTGAAAAACAAGAAACAACGTCTTAGAAACATTATGAAGGGTAGGAACGAAAGAGCTCGGTCGAGCTTTCAGGAGGCGGTGGATTTCCGTCGGTTCAAGAATCAAAATGATAATACTTTACAAATTCACCAATGAGGAGATAGAGCGAAGTTATATGACTTCAATGTGTTAACTTTTCCATCGAACAACCTGAAATTTTCCAAATAACATTTAGTAGTTCTTCTTCAATCTGAATCAGGTCATTTGGAGATAGGTTGAGAATTACCCTCACTCGACTTAGACAACCCATAGGCTGTGCTTGCCTCACTAAACGTTCTCTGCTATTCAAAATATGTTTTATTTGTTGCGAAGTCAGGTCACGACGCGGCGTCCAAATTTGTGTCCTGCTGCTCGCGGTGCATTTTAGAGGATATTCGGACGAAGAACATTTGACTGTGTTGGAAGCACGGCGAAAGAGTCTCATCAGGTCACGGCACGGTGTAGCAGGCAACAAATTCTTGCTACACCTTGCCGAAACCTGATGAGGCTCTTTCAAACTACGTGGCTGTGTTGATCATGACGATGGTCAGAGGCGGTGACCCATGATTGCTGTAGGACGGTTTCGCAGGGTTGAATGTCATTGGTGGAAGGGTGTTAAGGACTTCGTCCGCAACCATACCCGTAGCGCACTAACAAGGGAGGTCTTTCAGGGCAAGGTGCGCTTTTTCAAAACGGTTTTGTGCATATTGTAGGGACGCATGTAGGGAACGCAAAACCATGTTTCATTTTCGCTGAACGGTTATAGCAGTACCAAAAAAGAAGCATAAGGTACTGTTAAGGGTTCGATCCCCGTGGCGACTAAATTTTGCATTTGGGTTGGCGCCTACGGTTTGGTGCCAAATCGCGCTAAATATCAAAATCAGATGTCAAATTCATCGTCAGGACCATTTTGAAGCCAACAAGTGGCCGCCAACCTTGATTGCAAAATTTAGTCGCCGCGGGGATTGAACCATCAAGAGTATTATTCACCACTTTTTTGGTACTACTAAAACCGTTACGAAACATGGTTTTGTGGTCCATACATGCGTCCCTACAACATGTACTAAACCGTTTCCAAAAAGCGCACCTTGCCCTGAAAGACTCCCTGCCCCCTTGTAAGGGTTCAGTCCGACAATGACTTTCACTGAAATCAACATATGCACTGTACACACTTGGGCCGCGTCGTGACCACTGCCTTTGAGTTCTATCATGCTTTGCATGTAAGGGTTTTTATATGCTTCTCAGACCCTCTTAGGATGTTCCTACCTCTCTCATTTTCCTTTCCTAGGGCTGCTTACTTGCTATTTTCTGTTTCCTCACATTTTCGGGTCTCATCTTTTTAACCACACTCATTTAGGCACATTGCCATGGTCCACCACCGTTTGATGGTGAGAAACTTTACTTGTCGTATAGTGAATCCGTCCTTTCCCTATCAGGCTGTTAGTGTACTTCTTCGCAGTAATTCGCGCACGTTTTATGCAGAAAATCACCACAGTGAATCTCGCAGTATCCGCATGGGTAACAAAATATACCACTATTCTTAACAAGTCGTTCTAATTTTTGAGTGCATACCCTCTACACATGCAGGAAACCCGGAGAACTTTGAGCTGGCAGAAATGACAGACTTTCTAACTCATCTATAACTACTGTTTAGATACAATTGAGACGAATAGCTTTGATACGTAGTCAAGGAATTTGGCTTCCGTTTACCATCGCGATACATTAACTTTATTGAAATTGCACCATGGATCCAATGGTCATGGCAGCAAAGGGATAGAGGCAATCGGATAAAGGCCCTTGATGCCGACTTGAAAACGAATCATTGGAAAGGCACCAGATGAAGCCTCGTCTTGTTTTGTTCTATTTTCTTAGCACACCTCCGAAGCACATATGCGTCGAGTTCCCCCCCCCCCCACAAAGACTAATGGAAATCGGGACCAGCGTCGCGCATTGGATGGAATTGAAAAGGGATGTATGGGTGGAGAGCACCGAGGACACGCAGAACGGTAGGATATACAATGCGTCGTAGAACATCTTGCTTGCAGACAGGGCTGGTAGGTCCTCTCCCCAATCGCGAGAAGCTGAATTAAACTACCAACTGATGCGAAGATAAAGGCATTAATATAATAAAGGTGCATGTGTACGACATCAACAAAGGTAACCACTATATTATCAAAAGGCATTTTACTGACCATGACTAGATATGAAATACATAGGCACAAATATCAGAGAGTAGAAGCATGGAGAGAACTTTCGGGCTTGGTCGGAAGGGAAGACAGGAAGGCATAGTGTGGGTACAGCAAGCGCTGCTCTGACGAAGATGTTTAGTTTGTCCGCTCTAACCGGGAGCTGAGATTGTCGGAGATGCAACCACCCAGGACGGCGAACTGACTGCGCACGGTTGCGCGGGGTGGGCAGAGAAGAAGAGTGGGAAAGTGATCAGAGCACGGTATCCTATCGGTGCATGCCATGGTCGTAGAAAAGATCGTGACAAAAGCCACGACAAACAGGGAGCAGGTGTCAAGGTGACAACAGAGGAAGGCTAACGAAGGCTAGGCAACGAAAACGCGAACCCAATTTAGCCTAACTCTAACAGTTCCGTATTCGTTATAGAACCTTGGCCCTAAAGAATTCCAATTCTCTCACGTACAGCTTCGTTCCACATAGCTCTTTTAGAAACTCTTTCATTTGGCAAGGCACAAGGCTAGGTAAGTCTGGCGAATAATCCACTTGTGCGATGTGATTCCTCTAGCAGTTAAGGATAGGGTATATGTAGTGGTTATCGACGGAAGACACCTTGTATATTGAGCAATTTTTCACTAGGAATAGATCTAATGTCGGATCCTATCCCAGTAAAGTGCTAGTTACCGAACTCGAAAATGACTGGGTGCGGGTTTGAGTTTCACCTAAATACCTCCTCCGCCTTCTGTTGCAAATCTACGTCTTTGTTGTGCCTAATATCTATCATCCTACTTGCATGTTTGAAAATTTTACTCCTACTGTCACAAAAGTTCCACGTATAGTGTTCGAAAACCATTCGGATTCATTCGCTTTAGTTTTAGAGTCGTCGATCCGTAAAGCGATGTCGCCCCCAGAGCAATACAATGACAGCCGTGACACGAGTTTCAACAGCGATTCGCCATTGGGAGTGAGACAAAGCCGTAGTGCGGTCGTCTAGCTCCGCTGACCAGCTTCTCAGCTCTCATGCTCCAAACCGTCGTCATCGGGTATATCGGGAATTCGATTTTGTATTGCGAGGGCATCCACTTCTTTTGTACTAACATTGCTCTCTATTCACTGAACGTCCAGTTTGCCATATATTTGTTGCGTTCCAGTGAGGAGAGTGTTCCTCAAAGTTTTTTATTCCTGAAAGCTTTTGCCTCTGTATTCTCTTCATCACTGCTGGGAGAACACTTACGGAGGAGTTGACGAATTTATTTCGGAATTATCAAATTTATTCAGAGTTTGTGACCTTTTCCGAAATTACTCTTGTTTTCCGTTTGTACTGCCTTACATTCATCACTGTCCAGTTATTAATCATATAGTCGCTTTCGGCCGGAAGTGGGGTTAGGTTGCTACTACCTTTGCCGAGTAAGCCATCGAAAGGCACACTTTTGCTACCTCACTTTGTTTCGGTCAATCTAACCCAACACCCCAAAATGGGGGGTCCAGGTTATTTCATCTAAAGGAAAATGCAGTTAATGTACTATTCGTGCTTGGATCTCTTATTGAAGCTAACCAAACCGATACGTCAAAGCGAACATATCAATCCCCAATGTTCTATTTGCTTCCTTTGCCGCTCTAATAGAGAATGCATCGCGTATCTATTACTGCATGACATTATGCATCGTTTTTGGAAGCACTTGCACTGTCGCGCATTGGCCGTAGGCAGTCGGCGAGATCCGTGGCGACGGTTCACGAAAAAATCGAATATCACGTGTGTTTTGATTCCGTGAGCGATCTGGGATGAGGCGTTACAATTCAAGAAAATGAGAAAAAAATGAATATTTCTTATTATATAGAAAATTGTGAACCCTCACATCCTGCCTTAATTTTTCAACCCCGTCTTCGACTGAATTTCGTAACAATAATATTGCCGTGTGTGTTTTCTCATGTTTGTTCAATTTCTATGTTCATGCATTTTCTTTTCTTTTTTCCTTTATATTTACAAGTGCAATTGTGTTTGATCTGCGTGTTATAAGTAACTCTCATTATGTACAGAAATATGTAAACTCATCTTTCCACTGCTGTGTCTAATAGTATTGATTATTTAGTTTTATTGAATAAATCATTTGTTATCACTCTCTGTTTAAGGCACGAGCAATTGAGCTAACAACATTTGGCAAAGCAGTAATGACCTAATAACAACTGTCTGAACAATTTTGGTACAGTATTTACACAGATGATAGATATAAATATGCAATAAATGTAGCATATTGCAACAAAATAACAACAAGAAAGTCAAGTACTAGTTCAGACTAGGTGTAGCATCCAGTGTAAAAAAAAGTGAAATGTGTATCTACTGCTAAATGATGGTGAATTTTCAAGTGTGGCCGCGCGAGGTCGCGTCACGGCGCTGAAATACTCGCGCGATGTTTCCGTAGCTCATTGACTTTATTTAAATAGGGAGTCGCTGTGGTGATCGAACAACGTCATCGAAGGAGTGCTTAAATAACCTGACCGGCACTCCAACAACGAAAGTGTAGGCCGTCCAGGACCCACAAAATATGCAGAGCCTTTGTCCTGGCTGGTGATCTCAGAAAGGCTCTCGTATATTATCTTTAGCAGTATTTCATCGCTCTCATCCCTTAGAATCTGTGTCCATCGCAGTTTAGCGCACCTTACCACGTGCGACTACCAAACAGTGGGCGAGCCTATGCCAGGTAGGCGCTGCTCCCTCATATGTATTGTTGAGCTGAAGAAGGACCTCACGCAAGAAAGTGTTCCCATAGCGTTTGCGAAATGAGCCTTTGAGATGAATTGAGAATTATTCGGAGAAAGGCAAGCTGTCCCTGAATCGGTGATGAGCGATGATACCCCGTACTCCGTTCTGAATATAGTAAGGCGCGAGTGAACCATAAAGAATGTTGCCGCACATCGGGAAGAATTAGGCTAGAACTACGTCATCCATGCTCCATTTCCCGTAAATGAGAAGGACCTAGTTACAGATATACTAGCTTACACGGTCGTTGCTCGCAACCAAGTCCCTTATTCACACCATCGCTCCACGCGCCCTACAGTGGCCAGCCATGCCAATCCGTACCCATGGAAATGAAATCTTAGCAGGCTCCTCATTCCCTTCAAACTTTGAAGCTTTTAGCATTCTAACAGGCAGCACTACTGTTAGCAATTAACAAGCAGAGCAGCACCACTGAATAATCTCCGTAGTGCACTGAGATGATTGAGGCAAACCTAAGATTGTTGAGCACGCAATTCGTTGAAAAGGTAGCAAAGCCAATAAAATTCCACATACAGGTACGATTTCTCAGCACATTGATTTGGTTTCACCGTAACCCACGTTGGCAATGGAGAGCATGTCACATTTTATTGACTTGTTTCGACCTCTTTTTTCTGCTGCACTCCACGACGAAAAAATGGTCCTCAACCGTACGGAGGGTCATCGCTGTCGAAGGTGGAGTATGACAGAAAGGCAATTCCGGAAGATGCACCGCAGCCGAGGCATCTCACCCTCGACCGGCACGCGCGAGTGTACGAGCTTTCGCTGCTCGCTGCTCGGAAATATTACGCTAGGATGCACTCGATTCAAAGGTGAAACTGCGCCGTTTGAAGGACGCCTGTACTCGTGATCCAGTTCGACCGCGCGCTCCAGAGCCAATCCGAAGTACGGTAGAACCAATTCGGCGTGCTGAAAAATCGTTCTAGCAAATAATAGGACGTTCTCTGGATACCGCTACAGACGACTGTAGTGCGTTTATTACGAATTATTTACCTTCTCTGCTTAGGCAGCCCCAAAAAAGTGACATTAAATCCGAGTTTTCCCAGAAGCACAGCATTGAATTTTTTCAAGAGTGGGGCAAATAGCTGAAAGCAAGAAACGAATGTTTGATGGCCTGGACCCAAAATAAGGTCAGAAGCGCTAGTCCAAAGGAAATACAGGGCCAACATATACGTTAGATATGGTTCTCTCTGGATATTCGGCAAGCCGACAAACTGCCGAGTGCGAACAACCGCGTGCGGCAGATATAGTCTATTTTCTAGCTGCAATGAAGGTCCTGTAAGGATGCGCAGTTCCAAGTTCATCTTTTCAAGTCATCAGCTAACGAAACAAATGCTGAAGGCGACTCTGCTCATACGTCAGATAACATAATTTGTATAAACACACCAAAAAATAATAACAATGGGATAATGAAAGGTACTAAGCGAACTTTCGTTCGTGACGAGTTACAGTAGTGTCGTTCGTTGCAGCAGCATAACGTGCCGGTCATACCGGCAAAGTCGGTGTTCATACAGGTATTACGGAGCGCCTAAACGAAATGAATGAAGGATAAAGAGTTGGGATTTCTATTTCGTTACCAGTTGTATAGCAGGAATGGCACAAAACAGCTATCTCAGTACATTTAAAGTTGCATTGATCATGCTCTGCCTAACTCAAACCCGATGCTTTCAACTTAAAATTGAGCACATTCGATTCTACTGAATAACTTCATACTAACCTGCAGTTCTATGGCCGTCATTCATAAGTCTAACAATTGTCTGTAGGTAGTCACTGCCTACTTGAGCCCTCACACACAGAAATGGTAGCTAATAGTTCTGCGCTGACTTTCTTGGGTCATCTTTTTTGTGTACGGCAGGCCTGGGATGCTGGGAGCGCGATTCCTTTTTTGTTTTCCTTTTTCTTCAGCTGTTATACGAGTTTAGCGATTGTTTGTTTGTTTTTCGTCTAAACATACTTGTACCGAACTAACACCTTCTGCCCTGTTGTAGCGCACCATTGAGTGCATAAATAAACAAATAAAAATAGTGGCCTCTTTTACAGAGACGACATCAGAAACATCTGCCCTGTGAGCGTGGCGCAAGGTCCAAGCTCAACGTGTTCTTCGAAGAGCGTAGATCACTACGACGCTGTTCAAAATTTAGTCCCTCGGTCCTCCGCATTGCTCCAGGCTGAATCATTTACGGTAAATCTCCCTTGTTTCGACGGCGACTACTATTCTGAATATGGTAAGGTGTTGCGAGATGCACTTGCACGAGCTGGACTTTTTGTCAAGGGCGTTTTGAAATTGTCTGTCAGTGTGAGGATCAGACTTTACCTGGTTTGGACTGGGAGCCTGTAGTCGGACTCCAGCCACCAGTCAGGAGCGCGTCGACGACTGATCCGGCTAACGAGCCAGTGTTGGTCAGTATCAGTATTGTAGCCCCATT
>MU873297.1:0-13298 GCA_036418205.1 Ostertagia ostertagi | reverse complement strand
GGTGCTGTAACGAATGTTCTCACGCTGATACCCGCTATTCTATTCCAAATTCGCTTCATAGATCCCACGAATGTCTATCTTTCAACGTTGGACACACTTGGTTATCTCACACTAATGCTCACGACTACGGTCATTGCCGTTGATCGATTTGCATTCTTTTATTTTGACAAGGTAATTTTTAAGCTACACTTAGAAGTCGATTCTGCTCAAAGACCATTTCATTTGTAAGCCATGTGCGCTAATAGTTGAGTGGAGCCTATGCCGCCACTACTCACTGGGTTATATGCTCAAAGCCTAACCCTCACCTTAGCCTTGAGCACGAGACAGTGTGTAAACTATAACCTTAGGCCGAAGTCACAGCCTATGCCACCTTGGGCTACAATCATCACGCATCACTGGTGGCTGGGCCTGGAAGGGAAACTGAGCGTGTTCCCTACAAAGTCAAGATTTTGAAAGAGAATATTTAGAATCTAGAAAATTGATCATGCGTTGGCAATGTTTGTGAGGGACGACATGCGTTTCCATCCAGATAAGCAGAGGAGAGTCAGCATTTCAAATCTGCCCTAATTTACGCCTCAGAATTTGGACTGCCCGCACGCAGGATGAGCATGCGGTCAGAATATCCAACGCGCTGTCGGGAGGGCGATGCTTGGAGTCACCCTATATAGCAAATTCAAAGCGAACTCCGTTGCTCGACCATGTGCGCCAGCGCATCAAGATCAGGGACGCTGCCGTTTTCGCCAAGGAATCGAAGATAAGGTGGGCCGGACACGTCATGCGATTTTGCGATGACCGTTGGACCAGAGCGGTTACCGACTGGATCCCTCGGGACGTCAAACGAACACCTGGACGACCGCCGGCCCGATGGTCAGACTTCCAAGAAAGCCTAGATGAAAAGTGAAAGGTAAGTGTCCTCGAGCGAGAAAGGGACCCTCTCGAGCTACTGGCATGACGGACGAAGGAGCGAGATGTTGCTGGCGCCCGCTCGAGCAAATAGATGATCAAACAGGACAGGACAACGCGTGGTGCAGGTGGTGAAAAAACGAAGAGACATTGCCATGCAATGAAAGCACCCACTGCTGAAACTTGGACTTCACGATGTTATCAGACGTTTAGGTACACTCCCGACTTAAAGCTGCTTACTATCCATTGTGTTGTTTTGCTGCTTTGCCATGGATACTTGCAATAACAACTACTACGGCTATGAATTTGCATGGCTGCTATAAAAGAACTGATCCGTTCGCGCTCGCATACACATATGATTGCAGGTGAGTCGCTTCACAAAAATAACCACATCAATCTGTCCCCTGAATCGAAGGTTCGTCTTAGAGTGAATGCAAGCTATTTCAGTATATGCGAATTTAATAGGTCTATGCAACAAGGATAGATTTGGATGGTGGACATTCGTGCGCCTACAGTAACCCTCTTGAGGGCTGAGACAAACTTTGCGAATTCCGCTGATGGCTACGAACCGGGTACGAACGATGCACCACTTGGTTAAACAGGCGGGGCCGTTAGTGATATCTCCACTTTGCACACGGTGAATTCAATTATGCTCAGCCGGTTTGACAATGTTGTGCAGCGACTCGACAGTATTCGATTAAGTGTCGGAGTCTACCGTTTGCACGTGACCCAGAATCCCAGGATCAAGCGACCCATGGGAGAGCGAGAGGGCATGGGAGTCCGTGGAAGTGCCTAGAGTCAACGTGCAAACGAGAGGAACTCCCGCAACTTCAAACAATGTCAATTCGCTGGTACATCGTCCGAACCGCTGGTGTATTGCTCTTCCCTGCGTATTCTCTAGCGATCACGAATTCGCAATGTCTGACACCGGCCAGAAGCGATAATTCCTGGGATGCGTGATTCATTTTGTCTCGCTTTTGCGCTTTTGTCAGGTGTAGAGAAGTCGTTCAATCGACCATCTCTTTTTCCTCCTCTTCATGAATATTGCAAATTGTCGTTCACACGGCCTTTATTTTATGAGCACAGTGAATGTATGGCACGACCTAGAGTGGAAAGAACTCAGAGTAAAATTCCTTTCAGCAACTGTGGCTTTTTCGCTGTGTTGCTCTCCTATGCTGCGTACGCATTTCCCGGTGTGAACTTCATATTGTACCTACTCATTTATATTCATGTTCTCAAAATGCGATTTCAATTACAAAAAAGCCGTCAGTGGTTTGTCGAGGCGGGTTCAAGCAGGAATGCAGAAATCAAGTTGGTGAGTTTTATTCCGACGCCTTCAAGATTGCATCTCTTCTGAACCCCACGGAATTCTGTCACTCCACTGACCAATCTTTGCCATCAAGAGGGGGGGTCTGCTTCAAGGCCACTCTTACGCACGAGCCATGATGCGAGGAACACGAGAGCGGGAGCTTATTCGAAGCCTACGTCCGGAGAGCTGTTGAGAGTTCCTGTGGACCTTGAGGGAATCGGTAAATTTTAGGGAGGAGAGGAAAAGAGTTAACAATGCACTAATTGTTCTAACTCCTGTCGATTACTACAAATATTCAGAGGTGAAGATAGCTGTCTGCAAAAAGAGAACGAAGGTTTCGTAGAAGTAAGGATTCACGACTTTTACACTTGTGAAGTGTCATGTGCTGAACAAAATTCTCTGGAGGGAAACTGGAAGCGCATGCCTTTTCAAAGGGGTTCTGGGTAGGGGCTGTGCCCACAGGTTGTTTGGGATAGAGCCTGCTTGAAGCTAGGTGGCATTGAGAACTGGATGCCAAGGAAGGGTGTATGGTGTAAGGTGAACTACAGAATGAAACTAGACCTTTAGAGCATGAAAGGCTACACTCTCGCGTAAAAGGTTGCCCGTAGCCGCTTAACAGGCCTTACCCGCGGTTTCAAATCCCCTAGCTGCTGTGTCCGCCCTCCGTGCTACCCAGCTACTGGTTCCTCACCGAACGACAAAAGCGTTTCAGCAGAGTCAGAGCGGAGCGATCATGTTGGTGGCGTCAACACCGATGAGGCTCTCGAGCGTCGAAATCGACAGGGTAGACCGGGTATTGTTTTGTGAACTATAGAACGTTTCTCCTTATTATTTCTTCGCTGCTGTATCTTGGGAGCACGTGTCAACACATCGCTCAGGAACTGTCTTGTGGTACACTAATCCATTAGAAAAATCACACTCTTTCTCATGATGTGACTCCATCTGATGGAGCAGCAACTAAGGAGTGAACACCCCTCAGCATCAAAACCAGCATATTGAGACTCGCTCAAGCGGTCAACATGTCTACTCCTCCTTCCCCCAGCCTTCAGTCATCGTCGAAGTTGGTCAAGTTGCACAAAATGAGCAGAACAGAAGCACTCACTTGAACATCCGCTTCCTAACATCTCATACTTTCTGAGGTGAGCAAACCAGCCCTTTTGGCGTTTCTGCTGGAGCCGTATGCTGAATGTTGGGGAGGGGATGGGGTCCCCGAGGTCGACGGACTACTTGAACTCGGTCGGTACGGTAGGAGAGTGATGACGAAGTGGTGCAGCTAGGTCCAGCAGCTCCGCCAAAAGGGCTGGTTTGCTTATCCAGGACTAAGCCTTGAGAGTGGCGAGAGAGCGCAGGTCCGTCCTCTCTTTAAGGCTCAGTCCTGAGGTAAGCATCAAATTGAGGCGATTTTATGAACCGATTAATGTAGTCCGTCGTGGTATATTCCAAAAGGTGCGGTTGAAATTGACCACTAATTCAGTTTCCCTTCTCTATCTACTCATAGATTAGAAATATTCTTGCATTTTCAGGTGTCCCAGTTCTTGGCGATCTGTGTGATACAATTCTGCGCCAGCAACTTCTTCTATATTCTACCTGCCACGATTAGCGGCTCACGGGCACCGTTCTATATCGCTATGACTGTCACAATACTCAACACCGTAGTCAATCCCGCTGTAGTCCTCATATTTCAATCGAAAATACGCTATGCATGTCGACTGATGCTGAGCAGCGCTTCGTAATCTGTAAATAGGTGAACCATATGAAATATCATTTACAAGAATGCAACCAATATAGCATGGATAACCTCCTTGATAGCTTAGAACCTCTGTGAACAAAAACCCGAAGCCATCATCTCCCCCAATGCTCCCCCCCCGTGAAGCTCCAGTGACACGTGGAGGAAGGAAGAAATGATGAAGTTTCGTACGAAAATGGAAATGCCTATGCATCTAGAAGTCCATACCTTAGCCTGTACTACAAACCTAGCGATTGCGAAGCAGAATCTGGCTCAGCATCGCCAAAAACGCTAGCGCCATCGCATAGCCATTGACTGTGGAAGATGGTGAATGGTAAAAATCGGTAAGGGGGGTACATTTATTCCCCATGTCGATTCTCCTATTCTCATGCTGACGCCATACGAACCGCTAGGCATAAGACCCAGTGGCGAAAGTGAATGTGCTAAAGAGGGTCTCCCCCTTTCTCACTTTTACAAATCACTGGCGCACTGCTCATATCGCTTGATTCGCAGTCTGACACCGGCTTTATAAGACTTGATCGAGGTGGGCATGCATCACCGTATTTTTCTACCACGCGAATTTGTTGCGAACGACATCCGGGCAATGCACTGATGTGAATCTCAGCAAAACCAGTGTCAGACTTTGCGAATTGCTCCATTCTCAAAACGACCTAAAATTTGTGTACTAGAAGTGCCCTGTTCCGAAAATTATTAAATGGCATGTTCTGCTGTGAGGGTGTATGCGATCAAATTCAAACATTCAGAACTGAATTTACTGCCAAACTCGAGCTCAGCAACAAGGGATGTCCCAAAATTACTTATTGCAAAGTTTTTTGAGCTGCTGGACACAGAATGACAATTGAATCCGAATATAATTATACTAACATCATACACAACAACATGCAACAACCAGATTTCAAAATGTCCTCCACCTGCACGAATACAGGCCCGGAGTCTCTTCTTGCACCATTCGCACGTTGCACGCAGGTGTTCCTTATCCAATTCTTCCCAGGCTTCCTTTGATGCTGCTTGCAATGGTTGCAGATTCATACGACGAGCTCGACATGCCTTGCTCTTAATCACGGACCAGACTGAGAGTTCAGTGATTAAGATTAGGGGAGCAAGAAGGCCATTCCTCGCGGCGACGAAGTCGGGCAGTTCGCAGCTCGCACCTGCCTTGAACGAGCTTGGCCCCATAGGCTGTAGCACTGTCCTGCTGGCAACACCACGGCTTGCTCCCAAAAAGGGGTTGGATCAAGGCTTCAATACGTTCACTAGTACGCACGTCCTTGCTGATCATCATCACACATGAATCGGCAAAATTCAACGGCATCTCACCATTGGCCGCGACTCACACCCAATTCATTACTGATGCCGAGTTAGCCGTTCTTCAACAATCTTTCCTCGTGAGATGGCACTCCCGATATTCTAACTAGAATGTGATTGCTTTGGCCTTTCAACACCGGCTCCACAGCAAATATTTCCTGTCAGAATAAAAAACGATGAATGGTCGCGTTTAGCCAGTGGAGCGCGTTAGTAACCCTGAAACTTTTTTGCCTATCTGCTGTTTAGTTGCTGAACAGAATGAAGCCGCACTTCTACATGTAATAGCGCCCCATCGATGACTTCGATAAATTTCGCGGCCTCGCCATCCTTCTGATGGAGCACCGTGGATTGCTAACCAAACATTTCATTCTATCCGTGGAAACGCTGACCATTCTTCCTTGTCCAGGCTTGTGAATGAGTGTTCTTATTCTCCTGCATCGTTTGTTGGCCACCTTTACTGTGTTCACGGGAACATCAAGAAATTTAACAATGTCCTAAGATGCAGTCTCTTGCTCGCGCACGCGAATGATCGCAGGTCACCTTGGATCACCTCTCGCCATCTCAGAGATACTGGCAGTTTTACCCCAATAACGATGCAGTTCACAAGAGAACCTACCTGCAACTATTCTGTAGCGCGCGACATGAAAATAACCAATAAACCTTCTTCTAATGAATTTTTGAAAGTTGGCGCAAGTAGTTTTGGGACATCATGGGAGTCCTGAAAAAAATGACAACTTTCAGAAGTGAGAGATGGACCAGATGGGGCTGAAGCAGTCTTCTGTTCGAGACATGAAATTAGATCAGACTGTTTATCGCGTCTAGTCAGTTGTCTAGTCATTTATCAGTATCATTTTAATATACACAAGAGTGAGCGGTGCATTGAGGCAGACGTCAGACCTTGTGGTCAGTGCGCGACTCGCTAGTGATTGGTCTCAAAGTCTAACACCCTCTGAAGGGATGTATGCGTGCTAAAGTTTTCACTGTGCAATAAAAACGTTTGAGATGTAGAAGTGTGTGGTATCATCAGAAATAATCACAATACGTTCAAACAGGAAAAAATAATATCTCATTATCAACATGAAGTTGGTAAGTTCATAGTTCACTACTTACTCGACTGGCTCGCATGCCGGTGGAAGAAAAGGAGAGGTGAGTGGTGATCAGTTTGTTGGAATATCTGGCGTCAGCGAATGCGATCTACCTTCCCCTTCCCTAGAAAGGCAACCGCAGCTCCCTCGGAGTGCTTGTGCAAGTGTTTCAAGCTAACCGTTCAGCGCCAGCAAGGGCCCCGTTCTACCAAGAAAATTGCTGTTACAATAAGGTATCTTGAAAGGCTCATGAAAGGAAAGGGCGTCCCATGATTCGAGATCCTGGAGGGCCCACATTCCATGCTATGTAGGGCGTCTTTGTTTCACGCCTGTTTTATGCCGCGGGCAATCACGGCACAATTGCCCAATTTTTTGAGGGAAATTAGAAAAGATCATGCAAAGAGTGCTCTGACGCCGTTAGTGTTCTCAGCGAAACATAAACGAGCCCAAGCCATTTCTTACGTAGCCATTTCTTCTCTGGACTCCGTGACACTTGCGTGACGCTTGCATCTTCTAGGTGGCCAAGTGATACACAATTTTAGCTCGTTTGGAATAGGCGCGAGTCCGCGATGGTCCAGTTCATACTTTATCGTTTGAGAATCAAGAGATTAAGCTTCCTTATGCAGATTAGTCTGTATGTTTAACCTTTTCAGCGGAATCGTACGAACACTGTCGGCGTTGCCTTGGCCATCGAGAAAGCAAAGCCGAGTCCAGCACATATCTGAGAGAGCACAGCGAAACTCACAAGCATACTCAGGGAAGTGGGGGAGGGGGTCTTAGGCGGATAACTGGGACAAACAAGGTGGTGTCAGCAAAGTTCTAGGGATAAGCCGAGGAAGATAATAACAAAGCGATAGATACACCTGGGTTCTCGTGATTCGCTTTGTGACCCTGGAGCCCGTTCAAGTATCTGAGATTATCAAGTAGGATGTAAGACAAGCGTGACGCACCGCCAAAGCGGCTAATGGGTACGGAATTTCAGGAAAGAACGAAGCGATCGTATAGTCCTACAGCCGACTCGATATTCTGCTGCCGGTCATCCATGCGAGCACTTAGTAACCTCTTTCAATCAGTTCCTTAGTGGGAACACTGACTCTAACAACCAACACGAGCTGAACACCGTACTGGTGCATCCTGTTGATCTGTTCAAATATCATCAAATGTCGGTAAGGAGTTTTTCAACATAGCCTGCCCCAGAATTTCACAATAACTGTGCTGGAATAAGCCAGCTTTACATAATATGCCTTCTCAGCCGATCAGAAGTACACATAGTACACCGCACCCGTGGCACATTGTACCACTGATTGGAAGGGTTACAGAATATCCTGCGCGGTGTCTTATACTGTTATTTCGCTTGACAAGCAATTGTGTAAATTCCTCACCAAAGGAAGATTTCTAGTCAAGCATAGCACAAACAACAAGAAACAATTGATGAAAGAAGTCAACGTGATCCACGCGGTCGCTGGCGACGAACTTTTTGCGTTCGCGAGCTGCACCGCCAAATCGCGGCGGGCTGCGCGGCGATCCGGACGAGGCAAGTCTTCGCGGGCTCCTGCAGTGGAATTCAACACGTCAGAACGTGTGCAGATCGCGGATAGAATCCACAAGGTTCTGCTTTGAAAGAAACTTCCCACTCGCGGAGATCGGTGAAATGCAGCGGTGTCAGTGAGGAGATTACAGCGAAAGGAATGATAGAGAACTTCATAGAAACGCACTAATCATATTATGACTATGGATAAGAAGCACTAAAAATGGAGTCATTTAGTGAGATGTTATTTATTGTCAACTCTATATCTTTGCTAATCGCGGCGCTCCTGTCCTTGGGGAGAACTTTCAAAACAGGGCCAATGGAAGGTGACACTAGAACTAAGCTCATGAGAAGGGAAATACGCTCGGGAGAACAGAAATTGCTCACATCCTCCACGAGAAACTCTTCCCCTCAGGCTTAGTCCCAAACACAATAATTGGTTGAATCTCTCCGCTCATGGGATTTCCCCCCCCTTCTAGCAACAAGCGCCAACAACCTAAGCGCCCTGATTGCTATAACAGCCTTTTGCTATTCCTTTTCTTCTCTTCCTGCCGCTGCCTTTGAATATCCACGCGTTGGAATGTAATTCGAATCGCAGAACCTTGTGGATTCTATCCGCGATCTGCACACGTTCTGACGTGTTGGATTCCACCGCAGAAGCCCGCGAAGACTTGCCTCGTCCGGATCGCCGCGCAGCCCGCCGCGCGATTCGCCGCGTGCAACCCCGGACGCACCAAAAGTCCGCTCTCCGCCCTGCATTGCAAGTCGGATGCCACACTGCTCCTCACTGATTTCCCCTACATGAACGGGCGCTCAATAGTGCTATTTTCTCGTCGCATACTCTACCTGATTGAAAGCGCAGAAGAATCGAGAAGAGGTAGCGACACACTCTCAGGCGGTCGTCATGCGTCGCGCATTGTACTGACTACGGCGAAACATCATAAATGCACGTTCAGTCCGTGCTTCACCGCGATCAAACGTTTGAGTCCGATACTGCTTAATGGAGTGTTCATAGTTGGCGATTAGGCGATTAGGCGATTCAGTCTACATGAAAAATATACGTATAGATTCGGCGAGTAGGCGAGTAGGCGAGTAGGCGATCAGGCGAGTAGGCGATTAGGCGGTGAAGACTACATACGTATCGACTTGTATGCTCCGCCCAGGAGGCGCGTTGTAGGCGAGTAGGCGAGGTAGGTCGATTAGGCCGAGAGCGAGTAGGCGATTAGGCGGTAGTCGATTTAGCGAGTAGCGATATATTAATACATCACCGTACGATTGTGGAGCGGTAGATCTTCGAGTGACTTTTTGTTGTTGAAGAACCTCCATACTTCACTTTTATTTGTTTCATAATTAAACCATAAAACATAAAATAAACATAAAAATAAAACAAAACATAAATCATAACATCAAAAGATTTTATCTTCTGAAAGAGTAATGACAATTCCTATTTTAAATAAATATGGATGCTGTTGTAAAAAGACCGTATCAACTTTTAGTTAAAATTCATTATGTCTGCACAAGGCACACGTGAAAACGACCCAACACCAATGAGAATCTAAATCGACCATGAACATCCACACAAATGGATTGAACTCACCTGAGCTGCGCTAATGATGAATTAACATTAACCTCGTCCCTCGCACTTATTCTTAGACGAGTCTTACTGACGTGGCATACCGTTCTCAGATAAAGAGACGATACCACACTGATATAAAATCTTTTATCAGGACCACAGCCACGTCTGCCACGTAGCAAACCGTGCTGCAGAAGAGCACACATTCACTGAATTCAGCAAGAAAGGATTACTTACATTACATAACTGTACAAAGAACGGGTAGAAAACTAAAAGCATTTCCTGATTTGCACACGGCGCACTCTTTAGTCGTCAAAATTGAGGTGCATAGGCATATTAGCTTCTCACCCCTACACTAGACTACTAGTTGTTAAGAGCAGATCTTGTCAAAGTGTTGCATCCAATCCAGATATCACCTGATCGCCTACTCGCCTAATCGCCTACTCGCCTAATCGCCTACTCGCCTAATCGCCTACTCGCCTACCGCCGCCTACTCGCCTGATCGCCTAATCGCCTACTCGCCTAATCGCCTACTCGCCTAATCGATACGTATCCTTTGCTCACCGCTGATCGCCTACTCGCCTACTCGCCTAATCGCCTACTCGCCTACTCGCCTAATCGCCTAATCGGATCTGTATACTTTCAGTTTTTACTTGAATCGTCGCCGCTAAATCCCTAATCGCCGAGGCATAATCGCACAGACATCGCCAAACTATTAACCCTCATAAGCATGTCCGCAGCAAGCTGCACCACTGTTCAGGGTAAAGTTTTAATAGTACACAAGATTACATTTTACCGTGCCCAATTAGTCCTCAATACCCTCTCACCTTTACGGTCCCCCTGTATAGGATTTAGCAACGAGAACTTAGAGAGCCACTCCCTACCTAACCTAAAATTAATATACATAAACTATATCAACCTAAAATTCAGGGGAGTACGCTTCTGGAGGCTCCTTAATCTGAGCTCTATTAACTTACTTATGACCATCTGACTGTGAGCAGTTTTTTTCTCAACATGTAGAAATTGAATGCACCTCCGAGCGTTGCGCCAGCGAATCGAACGTTGCACCAGCGAATCGAACGATGCACCAGCGAGTCGAACGATGTACCAGCGAGTCGAACTAGGTACCAGCGACTCAATAGTGGCGGGACCCAAAAGGAAGCCCGCCACTTTCAAACAGTGTCACGTGACAGTGGACGCTGTTTGAAAGTGGCGGGACTTGACAGTGGACACTGTTTGAAAGTGGCGGGCTTCCTTTGAACGTTGGGTCCCGCCACTATTGAGTCGCTGGTACATAGTTCGACTCGCTGGTGCATCGTTCGATTCGCTGGCGCAACGTTCGATTCGCTGGCGAATCGCTCGATTCGCAAACTATGACATCGGCCATAGAGAGACCTAACAGGTTCACATAGGTATACTTGAGATTATCGTATACTCGCTCTTCAAAGGTGCTCGCTTATGGAGTGCTCATCAATGTAGTCGTCTTTTTTCAATTTTGCTAGTCTTCAGGAACACATCAAGAAGATCACTGAGGATTTAGAAAAGCAGTCTTCCGACAAGAAGGAATGAACAGTTCTAACACGAATACTGACACCTTATGCTCTCCTGAAATAAATATCTGATCGAAAATGTTGCTATTCTGTTGTGAATGATATATGCTCATGGCACCATGTGTACGGAGGCGTTGCTGAGAATATTTGCTGTAGTGCGGATCGGGTCTAATTCCTATTTTAGAGAAGCGGTGTAGCGATAATAAGACATGTTGCGTGCGTGGTTGCACTAACGGCTGTGCCGCGCCGGCCTGGGTGCCTTGCTCTTCGCTATTCGCTTTAGATCTCATCTTGCTTGATGGCTCACCCGAAAAAAGAGCGGCGCCAGTCGGCGTGAGGGTTTGTGATCTGGGTCTTACGCCGCACTCGCTGCCTGACATTATGCCACGCGGTTGTTTAGGTAATCCCTGGAGCCCCCATGTACTACAGACAATATATGGCTCTTTGTAGATAACACCTACCAGTATGCCTATCTTGAGCTTTTTGGCCCTGTGGCCCCAATGATTTTCCTCAGCCCGGGTTACGGGCATCACTATGCCTTTACACAACTAGCACGTGTAATGGAAAACGCTATGGTGTAAACACGCTTGAGATATTGAAACACAGCACGAGAAATAGAAGGCACCATAGATTTCGTATCTTGAAAAGTGCGAAATCACTCACTCTAAATTTGATACAAAAAGAAATACGATAAGAGGACTATGACCAATTGCTCACATTGTCACGCTGGCATGGACGCCCTGCTCTTCGCTTATGCCCAGAAGCATTGGAGTTGACCACGCTTATTAGCGGC
The DNA here is from genome assembly GCA_036418205.1 of Ostertagia ostertagi. Taxonomy (NCBI): domain Eukaryota; kingdom Metazoa; phylum Nematoda; class Chromadorea; order Rhabditida; family Trichostrongylidae; genus Ostertagia; species Ostertagia ostertagi. The sequence goes on along the minus strand of MU873297.1, from coordinate 1,505 downwards.
GTCCATGTCCGCGTGTCAGCTCACGCATGAACTCGCACTGGCACCCGCTCTTCACCACTCTTCAACAGCGGTGCGTCTACAATCTCTGGGCGGGTGTGCGTCATATGGCGCGATCCCATTGGCATTGGAGCGCAAAGGGCCGTAATTACCACATCCTGCAGTGGCCGGACAACTCGTCCGCGCAACACATTCTGTTCCGTTCCTCTAGCCTTGGCATCAGGACAGCGAAGCTATTCGCTCTTTTTTAGACCTTTGGGACTCAGCGAGATTTTGAGACCCAAATTATCAGATCGATCAATTACTGAAGTCAAGTAGTTGAGTGATACGGACGAGTTGTCGAGCCGTAGCAGGATGGGTCAATTGCGGCCTGTGCGCTCTAATGCCAATGGGATCGAGCCATATGACCGCCTCCCCAAAGCCTCCAACATCCCTCAGGGTACCGCTGGTTGAAACACACAAGTGAAATCATGGATTTTTTTACTACGAATAAGTAACTACAAATAGAATAATGACAATTTTCTCTGAGGCTCAGAACAAATGTCTCGAAGTAGGAAGACACACGGGACTAAACTCTTACGCGGTCGCATCCTGGTGGAACTCATTCTTACGGGACAAGAAGCGAGAAAGTCCCTGTAGACGACGAACCAGAACCGTACGAGCGCATCGGAACCCGCGCGCTTCCTAGCCCTACCAAGAGCGACTCTTTAGAGAAGTGCGAAAGTCACGTCACACGCGGTCAACCTTCATCCTTAGGGAGGTGACGCTGCTATGGCCCCGTAATCCATCTCGTGCGACCACTCCTAGTAGCCGCGACGTGAAGACTGAATGTGAGCGCGCCCATACTCTGCTTCTCTGGCGCAGCTTCCATGATTTTCGGTAGATTGTGCGCGAAACCCGCGCGCACCCGCCATCATGACTTCCGTGAGGTAAGCCATATGGAAGTCACTGCAGGCCGCGCCAAGCAGGCCATCCCACCTCCGCGCTCATGTTGGCCTTAACTGCACGTTACCGCAGTAGGGTTCTCTTTACCCACTTCTGCTGCCAATTTTTTTACCCTGTGACTTGACAACCGCTTTTGATGTAGGTATTTAGTTTCAAATATTTATCAAAACATTATACACTGCAGAGATACGATTAATGAAAACGAGAGAAATATGTCAAATAGACAACATAATTGTATTATATTCTATTTGAAGTACACTAATGCGAAAACTAGCTTTCACAGGGGCATTCGAAGCCATTTCAAGTGGAAGACTCATAGGATCGTAGGAGATTCACAGTGCGAGGAGTGTTCAGAGCTGCGTAGTGCTGTGCTCAGATTTCAATCGTGCTAGTGATTCGATAAGAGCGCGCGTTTAGCGGAACCAGTGATACAGTCACACTTGTCGACCAAGAGTGAGCATCTAATGATCACGAGACAGCGCTAATCGAGGGTGAGCCATCACCAACCACTGGGCACGTAAAAAGATTGACTTCCCTTTGACTAAGACGGAATGCAACAATTT
>MU873296.1:0-10239 GCA_036418205.1 Ostertagia ostertagi | reverse complement strand
CTAAGAAAGTTACTCTCCTCTGAAATTTTTTCTTCGCCGCCTCCCGTTCTTCCAGCGCCCGGGTGATACCTGCCGCGCTCCAAGGCCGACGCGACGACGCGCAGACGCTTTCTGGCGCAACGGATTCATGTCTAGCACTCTTATTAACAAAAACAGGGGGTCGCAACTGGACCCCCTCGAGAGCTAGGGGGTCGCAAAAATCCCGAAAATGTTCGAACGTGACGGTTGACCCTGCTTCCATCCTCCGGGGTCGGTTAATTGGTACCAGACTTGTCTGGGAGGATAAAAACACTGACTTGTACATCGGCTGGCCCCCGCAAGTCATTGTATAGGCCACATCGCATTCAAATCGCCACTACGAATGTAATGCAGTGAGAGGAAGTATTAGGTCGTGAAGAAAGTTCTTGCGCTTTTCGGTGTTTCGTTTTTGAACGCTTTATTTTGTTACGAATTCAAGCAAGCTGCCAATGAGCTGTATGTGGTTTTGAAGAGCTTTTCTTGTTCTATCTAACAGCTAGGCTAGCTATGTTCCTTATTATTTAGTTGTCATTTTTTGAAGCCTTGAATACGGCATACTCCAAGAGCAAATTTGCATGATTTCCTTTTTCTAGCTCAAAGCAGGCCAGTATGGAGAGGAAGCAGGTCAAGATATTATGCACTTGGCTGAGATTCGCAATAAATATGGTCTGAAGCAATTGTTCAAAAAGCTTTTGTAAGAATAGCGAGAGCCCTAAAGATTGTGAGGGTGGTGATCGGAGATTGGACAACGCCAACGATTAGTCGAACGTTCTGGTTGAAGCACGTTTGCACAAATCTATTGAGAGGGTTCCTCCTAAACTAATCGCACTTGCATTGTGTTTTCTTGTTGTACGGGAAGAGCTGGAAAGTCCCAAAAATTCAAATAGGGCGTGCCGCGACAGCTCACCATTTTGAAGGGTCGTTCGCCGCGTTCTAGCTTGTTTCATGCCATGAAAACGACCTGACTTTTTGATCATTTGCGACGCACGACAAAGAACGGATTCTTTGCTACAGAATACGAACCTTTGGTGAAGTGATCGACCGCGATCAGGCTCTACAAACTTTGCAAAAGTGAAACTTCACTGAAGGAAGGTTGAGGTGACTTTCATAAGGTCAGCGGCTGGTCTAGCTTTTCGTAACCAGGTGGATCTGTTAATGTGGAAAAAGTACTCCTAATGTGTCAAACTACTCCTAGAACTCTGGCACATATGCTCGAAATTCATTATAAAGGAACCGGCTCGTCCCTGACAGGTAGCTCGGACGCACATTCCACAACCAACCCTGCAGAAGTTGGACAAGATTGGCTACGAATTAGTCCTGCGAACATCCTACTCGGTAGACCTTTGCCTATAATTTGTCACTTTCTCGACTACCTGGATAGCTTCTCCAAAGAGTTATGCTTCAAAAACCAACATGATGCGGAAACGACCTCCGCCGGGTTCATCGTCTCTAGAGCTCCAGTATTCTGCACTACCGGGCTGATTCAACGCAGCTATTATTGGCAGAGGTTTGTGGATTCTAACAGTCTTTACTCCAATCAAAAAGGTTTCGAATGAGCCGAGATACAGGCATTTGAAAATCAAGGTCGAAAAGCGCAAGAACTTTCTTCACGACCTAATAAAGCGCGCCGCATCCCAAGGCGAGATTGATCAACGGCAAAGCTCCGCTTCATACATATTTGCTACGAAGTAAAAATCCTATCTGAGAAAGAAAAACGTTAAGAGAAAGAAAGACGCAAATCAAAAATCACAAATGAAAGAATGCCACCGCTTCACTCGAACTTGGCGAAACTTTCAAAGAAAAATGGCTCGTTTTTCTCTCTGATTTCTTTTCACAAAAGCGTATTTCTTATTTTCCAGACATGGACTGTCACGAGCGTGTTGTAAAACACGTGAAACTGCTTCCATTGAGACACTAACTTTTGAAGAAGTTTTGATTTCCGTACCCGTCTGGATAAAGTCGTATTATTTTCTCACGATACGGCGCTTATCTCGGTCGGATAGTAATCAGGGTTCCTCCCAGAATCATATCCTGTAGCATCCTTGAGAAATTTGTTCGTTATGAAGTCACCCCGACAAATTCCAGCGTGAGCTGACACTTCGACAATTCCTGCGTCTCTTTTGCTAGGATTTTCCTTTTACGGAAGTCTGACAGCGGTTTTGCCTTTGCTATAAGCTAAGGAACTTGAATGGGTAATAATTTCAAAATTTGATTGGGTAAAAGCAAAATGCAGCGGAGAAACATGTGGTGGAACTATGATTTTGCGTCATAGGCAAAGCGGGTATTTTCGAAAAAATGAGGATAAAAAATTGTTGCTTTCTCAAACTGGATTTCCGTGTTAATATTCAGATTCGCGTTTATATGTGTCACAATTTGTCTGTAGAGCCTTTTTCAAAAACATCCCCAGATTCAAGTTTTTGGGAAATTTGTAGGTGGAACTATAATTATGCGTCGCAGTGTATCTTCCAGTCAATCTACCTTTTGCTCCACATGTCTTTAAACAGTTCGAAGTCAGAGAAAAGAAGTAGCTCTTGTGATGCCAGCAATCATATCTAGAGCGAACTTCTCATTTTGATGTTGATGTAAAGTTTTTTTTGCGTTTTTCTTGAGCAACGTTTCAAAGAAAGTAAAATAGCTCAAAGGAGCATTCCACGATATTTTTCAGATTTTTTTTCTATTTTTCATAGTTTTGTTCTGCACCACTGACCCCTTTACCTTGACTTCTACTGGGCTGCCTTTTTTCGTGAACTCCGTTTTTGATGACGTTTTTTTTCTTTAGCTGCATAAAGTCTTTCTCAGAATTAGTTCATCTTTTCGATGAAGTGGTGCCCATTTTGGGAAGAGTGTAGCAGTGATATAAATGAGGTTTTTTCTTGTGTAAGAGACTCCCCTACCGGTACAAGACGTCCCACCTCTTGACCAAAAGCCCCACATTGAAGGGAACGTGTGCGACGAATTGCGATAGGATGAGTAGCAAATGAGATCCTCTCAGTGAAAACGAATCCAACAGGGAAAACTAGAGAATATCCCTGAAGCTAGAGCGATGCTAGAGATTGGCTAAAATTGGTTGCTTTCTGAGCTTTCTTAGATTTAAGTCATATCAGATTATCAATTAAGAATGGTTTCAATGAAATCTTCTCATTTTTGACAAATTGACGCAACACAACTAGGGACTCCTCTTTCATTTTCTTTCACAACTGGAAGCTACAGTCGAGATCCGAAAGTTGGGGTAGGCGTGTCACCGGAAGTGACGTGGACTTGATAGAAGTTGCGTAGGATAAGTCGTTGCCAGCATGCTTTGCTGATATCTCGCGATGTATATTGGAAGCCCCTTATCCACATAGATTCTATCAAGTACACGTCACTTCCGGTGACACGCCTACCCCAACTTACGGATCTCGAGTATACATAGGCTATTCTCTGTTGACCCATCCTACTATATATAATTCGCTAAGTACGTCTGTGTGTGTGTTTGTCACGAAATTCATAGCTCGAGTCACAGTAACGATAGCGCAGTGGTTCTTACATATGTTATAGGGGGTGGGATGGGGACACAAGTGGTACGTGATAGGAACTGATAACGACTGATAATAGCTGATAAGAGGGGCTAGAAAGCGAGCATCGCCAATTTCGTTTTGTCGTTCATATTGGTACTAGAGCGTCTATACTTACAAGTGTTATGTGGGGTGGTCCCGGGACATTGGTGGTACATGATGAAAGCGATAGCAACTGATAAGGGCTGATAAGATGCGTTAGAACGCAAAAGTCGTCGATTCCGTTACCTGGCTCGCATTGACACCAGAGCAACCATACTTACAAGTGTTAATGTGGGGTGGGACGGGCGTTGGTGGTACATGACTGAAAGCGCGATAGCAACTGATAAGGGCTGATAAGGCGCGTCAGAACGCAAAAGTCGCCAATTGCGTCACGTAACTCGCGTTGTCATTAGAGCGTCCCTACTTACGAATTCTATTTGTAGTGGTACGTGCACATTGTATCGATATGACAGCTTACTTGATAGAAGTCGATTGCATAAACTCAAACAAGTCTTCAGCAAATGATAAGTTCCATTTCCAGTGCAATACCAAGAAAGCCCAGACTCATTGAACCGCTAATCCTTTCGGGGTTCTAAATAATGGTGAATGTAAATAAATGATAAGCCTTAGCTCCTCACTTATGTAAATAGGCATATTTCATTTTCATTTTGAGACTGACAGCAATCCTATTCACCGCTAAATTATCTGAATTCAAGAAGAATGCTGGATGTTTACAGTTGTGAGATAAATATGCCAGTTCAGCTCCAGACGTTATCACGCGTATTCGATGGACTTCAGCGAAACTGGGAAAGGTCTAACACATTCAATAGTGAGGTGGTTAATGGAGGACTCATGCTGATATTCCATGGGTCCTCCAGTTTCGCTAAAGCCTGTCGTGTGATGCGCGCGATAGCGGGCGGAGCAAAACTGGTACAATAATATATCAATAACTTAGTTGCTATCATTAGACGTAAAAACTTCAAAGCTTCATAAATAACATAAATTTCACGTGTTTACTCTCGGTAACAAGGGGAATCAATACTGTAATGGTGTAAGGTATTGTTCATGTTAGTAATTACTATATACAACAAAAGCGGCTGTTATCATAATTGGTAAATGAATCATACAAAGAACGCGACTTGCGATTGTAGCTCGCTGATGCCGGTGTGACTGCTGTAGCTGAAGGTTGAAAGCACATTCTAAAACCCAATATATCGCTATTTTGCGTGAAATAAACGTAGATTTATTAAACGGCCTATTAGAGAAGTGAAGGATCAAAGTGCCCTGCTACTCAAAAAAGAGAGGAGCGTGAGGAGCCTTCAAAATAATCAAAACTGCAGGCTTCTCTTTTGGGGAATTGGACATACTCATGGCGAAGAGAGACTGGGCGCCAAGTAGGAAAGGACAGGAGAGAGTGCGCAGAAGAGGAGAGGCGCAGGCATACATTAACGGCACCTTAGCCTAATATGTAAGTGTGCTACAAGAATGTGGTATTCACCACCTCGAAGAGATCACTAAAGTAAATAAAGAGTTATACAGCCACTTTTGACGTTTGCATCGGGTATCTTCAGTACGCAGGATGCAAAGCCGACAGTAGTAAAGAGGTTCTGCTTTGAGGTAAATTTCAGCATAAGGCACTTCCGACGACTCCACCCACTCGTTTATGGCTGAGGTAAAAGGATTGCTAAATCATGCCGTTTACGACGTTGTCCATTCGAATGCTGCATCCTCTGCTCAAAAGACATCTCACAGTCCTTAGCCTCTGAATAATTCACATTCTTTTACATATTACATACGTTTTTTGAAGCAACCGCTTCGTTCAAATGATCCCGAAAGATGGCGCTCGAGCACAAGGGCGGCCACACTGTGATTTTTCTCTCTTTGAACTACTCATCAGAAGCGATTTTCAAGTTTTTTGCTGCTCGCGTGAAATGCAGTTGTCATCAGCTTTTACGAGGAGGGTTGGACGTTTTTCTTTTACTCGCAACGCTCTCGATCGGGAAGTGGTGAGCATGGTCGGAGCGTATAGCCAGCGTTTTCGGCCGAGTGGAACATAGGAGTACCCACGAAAAGGATTGGTTACGTGCTGATGACTTTAGCTGTGCTTACCATTGGCACGAGAATTGACAGAAGGGATAAATATTTGTCAATCGGAGGATTCAAAAAAGGACTATATACGTTACAATAAGGATATGAAAGAATAGAAAAAACGGAGAGCCGCGAACATTACGCCTAGAACACACGACTGATCGTGAACCAGCTATTCCGACTACTCAATGCATGAACAACCTTTTTCCGAAGGTGGTCCCATCCATCAATTCTCCGGTCCTCCAATTCTCGGGTTTGGCATTCTTTTAGTCTCGTCGATATGTCTTGTGTCTCGACATGTCTTCAGTGCCGTTAAAAAATCACAACGGACGGCTTTTGCCCTAACTCATGCCAAAGTTCGATTTTTCTATGCTCCGTTCTCATGCGAAGTCCAACAGAAGGGAGATCAAACTCACTTTATTAGAATGACTTTATTTTGAAAGTCTTCAGAAGAGGCGCTTTTAAGTCGGTTTCTCTAAGTTTCTTTGGTCTGAAGTTATTTCCTATTTGCTTTTCTTTATTAGTAGATCGTAATTAGGAGTTATAGTGCTATTTCGTTATTTCACGGTGTGATTTTGTTGATGTGTAAAATAGGTGAGCATTTGCCATGTTTGGAAAATTCTAAAAATTGATCATGTATCCAAAATAAAACAAATTTCCCAAATTTGAATTCCTGGAAACATTATTCATTATTACTGATGCACATGTCAAAGAAAATTAACTAAATTTATCAAGTTTGGCATAAGTTATGGCAGAAAACGTGTGCAGTGATTTCCTTTTCTGGGCGTGCTCTAGCTCTTCCTTCTCTCGCATTCTCCGCTTCTCCTAAAACGTTGATTATGAGCACGAGATTTATTACTGTTTCGCGTACGAGCGTATACAACAAATGTCCTCCGTGAAATTATCTTAACAACCACCCATTTTCAGTTTGCCTAGTCACCGATCTTCAAACAAAATGCAGCTGCTCATGGTTTTACTACTTGCTGCTTTCGTCTGTGGAGTCTGTAAGTATTTGTTCATTATATTATATTAGGTTGGAAAGAAAGTTCTGCGACACTCTTTCTAAAATTTTCTTTTTTTTTGAAAAATTCATAGGTAACATTTATGACTAACAAATGGTAGAGCATTCTCGAGGCTTTAATCCACGAGGTGGATATAAGTGCTGCAGTCAGTAGTTATCCAAGAAAATTCAAAAAACCTCGACCACTAGTAAATCCGTACTCCGAGTCACTGTCTAGTACAAATGTCTCCATAACTATGGATTCGTGTCAAAGACCAACACTATCTGCAATAGCTTCAATAGGCATGCCGTTCACCGCTACAGCGTGTTTCACCTTTACCAGCGCTTTCGATCTTTTGATATTTTTATAAGAAGCCAGCAGCGTCCCTCACACTCCATTACAGGTAGGGCTCTTACAGAAGCTCCACTACAAATTCTTCGTTATGGGCACCATTGTGTAGGTAGAGGTCTAGGCTGCGGAACTCCAGAAGCTGGCCGAGGCAGCTCGTCAGGAGCCCTCGTACCGCGACAATATTTATTTCTTTCATGACATTGCGAATCACCATGATCCGAAATGAGCCCGGTAAGAAATTCTGGAGCTGCGGCAAGATTTCTTACCTCTTAGCGTATTCCCCTGGTCGAGCTATAAATGACTGCCACCTATCCTGGACCTTAAATCATCATCTTGATGACGAAATAATTAGACGATCAACTCCAACTCGAAAGTGAGGTCGCCTCCTTTCTCGACCCGCACTCCGCTGGGTTTTGGCAAAGGAGCATCAAGAAATTTTCTGAGCGTTGAAGACAAGTGGTGGACACTCATGGTAGATATAAGACCGGTCAGGAGTTGTAAACAAAAAAGATAAAATTAAAATCAAAAATTTGAAAAAGTGTTGCAGGACTTTCTTTCCAACCTAATATTGGATCCATTATTCAAGGAAAGGGGCGAGGAGGGTGTGGTCCCGGTTCGAACTATCTTCTTTTGCCGAGGCGAGAGTTCTGCGAGCCACCCCAGGGTGGTAACGTCCTAGCATTGCCACCTATTCTTAGGGGACCTTTTTATACCAGTTGGAGCAGCACGCTTTGTTCGCACACCACAGTTCTGCGGCGATATGGGATGGTATTCTTCCGCAAGTTCCTAAATTTGGCCCGATACACTACGAATATTTGACTTCTTAGCTAGATTCTATCCGCTCCATTCTCCAATGGCTTTTGACCTCTCCTTCTTCGTCAACAACTGCTTTTTCCCGGTCTCTGTACTGCCTCTATACCAACTTATAGATTTCGTGGTACCCTTTTCTACCTACCCTTTTCTTCGTCGCCAATCGCTTCCACATGCCACATTTTACCCGATCTCTGCACTGTCTCTGAGCGATTTATATAATTGGCGGCAAACCGCGCCCGTTTTGGTGCATACTCCACCCACCATTGGGAGTTCCTTCCCATAGCCGTCCTCTATCTACCATTTCCCGGTTTCCAGGACCACTTGGATCCGAGTTGCAAGTTTGGCAACAACCCTGCCCCTAATAGCCCTTCGCTTCACCAACCTCATCCACTTTTCCCAGTCTCTGTGACTTTTTGGAACCGAGTTATAAAGTTTAAAAAATAACTCCACCCGCATTGCTGCACGCCCCACCGACCTATTGATACTTACCTTCCTTTCATAGTCGATCTCTACAACCTTTTTCCTCGGTCTCTGGGACTTCTTGGGATCGAGTTATAAGTTGATAGCAAACCCCGCCCGCTTTCGTGCGGGGTTTGCCATCAATTCATAACTCAAGGATCGAGTCAAGCCCACCATTACATTTAGCCTCCCCTCCTTCTCCGACCTCTATCCACCTTTTTCCGGCTCTCTAAGTCTTCTCGGAGCCGAATTATGAGGACTTGTAGAAAACGCTGTACACTTCAGACACGCTCCGCCCATTGTGGGCGGGCCTCCGCCTCACGTCATGTATGCTGGAAATACCTTAGACATTGCTTCCCTTCACGATTTTTTCTGCTCTGTAGGCGTCCTTCCCACTTGAGATGGTCTCCTTGATTCAATCTGGCTTATCAATGCACACTTTTTCCCACTTTTGTGCCCCGTCTCGAGGTTGTTTTGTAACTGAATTTGAAATTGGTCGTCAGTACAGCTCATTTCGATGCACGCCACGCCCACTGTGGGCGGGGCTCCGCTTAGCTGATGTGTGTTTTGTACTTCGTGAGACCTTGCCCACCCATCCCACACTTGACCCGTCTCTCCAGGCGGATCCCCAGGAGCTAGGGAATTTCATGACAGACATGGATCTGGCTGGAAATTGCGTGTGGCCAGTTGAAAATATAATACATTAAATTGGGAGATATTACAAGCCACGAAACGTATATGGTGCAATATTTTGTGACACCCTGTAATATACGATGTTGCTTTAGCTTCGATGGCACTGTTCAAACGAAACTTGGAACTCTTAGATATGATGAAGACGCCCCTGCTGATGACATATCGAGCGCAAGTTCCGGTAAGTTTCAAGCCATGCACACAACAGTTGCTGGTTTGTGGTTGTATGTTCATCCTTAAACAATTTCAGGAGAATCAGCTCTATTACCTCACACAACTTCACAACGTTCCACAAATGAGCAACTACTTTCGGAATGACGGTGTCATGCCGGCGTTATAATCGGTCGACGAGGTCAAACCTCATCCGCGCTTCTCGAGACCTCAGAGGAATAACTTTGTTCCGCCAACTGTGGCCATTCTTATTGTGTCAATAAATTTGTTTCGTTGACAATTCTGTTAGAAATTATACCCTCCGAATGTGCTCAACCAGATGGAGCGGAGGCTCACTTACTATTAGTACTTCATGGCACATCCCACGGTCAATTATCTAGTTTTTGAACACTAACATGGAAGCAGGGAGTGCGATGTGGTTCGACGGTGAAGAAAAGGCGAAACGAATCCGTTAAAAGTACCAGAGTTTGACATAATCACTTTTGTAATTGGACTACTTTAAGATGCGAAACTCTGAACGCGTAGAAGAGGGGATGGGCGAGAGACCATCATGGATGAAATAGAGCAGATTGCTGTTTTCTGTGAATGACGAAAACTAGAAGCGGTCAGTGCGGTTCGGGAAAAGCTGCAGTGGCTCACTTTCAAGCTGGAAGAACGGGACACTTGTTGCTACAGGGACAGCTCTATATTACCCACGGAATGGACTGATCTACTTGAACTCACTGCGGGATGTGCCTTTGCCTGCCTTTGACGTAGGACTGTGATTACCATTATTTCGGTATCAAGAGCACGAGCTCATGGTACACAGTGGCTGTTTCATGCACTCATATCACGACGTATTGCAAACGCTTATACTGTACTGGAATCTTTAGGAGAGAGCAACGAAGTACATAACAGTATATTTTGTCCCTAGGCTCAAACCTATTCCCTAATCAATTTCAGAGGCTGCAACGAAGAGAGCCGCTCAGAATTTGGAGCAAATCTCGAGACGGTTTTTTTTTACTTTCATACAATGCGTTTCATAAATATAGACGCACTCCAAAATGGGACGGGTATGAAATATAGTATAAGCAGTCGTAGATCGGAAACCTATTCATAGCCACAAGAAAATT
>MU873293.1:1416-15467 GCA_036418205.1 Ostertagia ostertagi | reverse complement strand
CGCAAAGGAAACTGAGGAAGCCGTATCTACACAGCCATGTCAGCTTCATCGCAGAAATTGCACGCTCTAGACGCAAAATCTACGCGCCTGCACCATCTTCCGGTCGCAACACTTTCCACCCACAGCGATTGATATTGAGATCTGCATGCTCTCTCGAACGGAAGCTCTCTGACGTGTTTAGCCTTCTTCCGATCGCCCTGCCTCGCCATCGTACCACATCCGACCTTACTGAAGGTTGAATTATTTTAGCGTTATTTCAGCGTTTCCGAAGATTTCCCTTCCTTTCCTTTCACCTTTCAGTACATTACGCAGCTCAGTCGTCTCTTAGAAGCGCTCTTATACACCAGTTATCCAGGGGTTTGCCTTTAATTCAGTATATCATCTCCAAATAAGCGATTACAAGGTAACGAAAAAGGTTTTTTTTTCTGCGTATGTTAGCTGAAGGTGAATGAGATGGAAATCTGGAGTTCGATGAAGATTAGCAAGCTCACTTTTTCGACATTCGGATGGCAGAGATAAAGCGAGGAAGAAGGAGGAAGCGAGGAGATGGGATGGATCTCAACAACAATACGTATTTTAACCACAAATGCCTGTGATTAAATGAAAGAACCAGCGACAGCGGCTTTCCAAGCATCTCTACAGGGCGTTTCATTGTATAAGTTTTGAGGTTCGATCCGGTCTAAAGAGATTACCAGCACTGTCCTAATGTATCACCGGTGTGATGACCTTAATTCTTAGCTCTAAATTTCGGTAAGACAGGGGTGCTGTAGTGCCAAAATGGGCCGCTTCCGCTTGTATGGGCCGGAATCCCATTTCAATCAAAATAAAAGTCAAATAAAATGACTAAAATAAGTAAATCACCTGATCAACCAAATCTCTGTAAGTAATTGATCGCTTCCAAAGGCGAAGCCTACGGCACAAAGCACATCAATAGATTCATGCCATTTGCCATTTGCCGGGTTTCAGGCACTTTTCTGCTTTTCTTTAACACATTGACGATAACGCGCGTTTCGGCTTTCTGGCCACGCCAAGCGCGATTTTGCGAGCGCATTCGTGAACTTCGAGTGATAACTTTACAAAATATCAACGGGACACAATCATTCCAGCAACATCCACTACGAAGAGGTTACTTGGAGGAATGTGGTGGAGAAGAATGTGGAGAAGAGGTTACTTGGAGGAATGTGGTGGAGAAGAATGTGGAATGGTAATGGAAGTACGAATTTTAGTCCTTTTCACTGGAATCCGAGTCAAAGTAGTTTTGACGTGTGCGCCAAAAAAACGCGTACTTTCTGGTCCATCTAGGTTCGTGCTTACCTATGCTACTCCTTTTTGTTAAGATATTCATGAGATAGAAGCAGTCATGCAGACTGCCCCTGTTCAGCTGAAGGTGAGGGAGCAACAATGTCTGTGATGGTATGGGCATGTGCTAAGGAGGCCACAGGACCACCCGATAAGAAAAGCAATGGACTTCGAAGCGCAAGGCAAGCGACCGCGAGGAGCCCCAAAGAAGAGGTGGAAGGACGTAATCAAGAAGGACCTAAGTGAATCACGGCCACAGCAGAAGATGCCCTAGACAGAGCGAAGTGGCGACGACTGATAAAGACAGCGGACCCTGCGACTGCGCGGGACTAACGCTAGGGAGAAGAAGAAGATTAATGAGAATAGGAAGAAAACGTGAGTAGAACCGAGCTGCCAGTGTGGCTGCGCTTGAAAAACCTCTGCCAAACTGGAGCATGTCTTACCATAAGGTGAACTTTGTCATTCACAGTTATGTGATCCATTTTCGAAAGTTGACTTGCAATTACAATTTATCAACGGGCCTGCCTTGGAGAATTCCAAAATGCACCAGAGAAAAGCACAAAGGGTGGACGCAGAAACTTTAGATGCCTGCAACGACTTTTTTCGCTTTTACATATTTCTATTCTGTAACTGTTCAAGTAGGTTTCGTTGAACTTGAATTTCAGTAACCGTGGCGAAACCATTCACCGTTACTCCACAGGTTTCCTGTCGAACTCTGAAAATTGTCGAGATTAATGTCACAAAACGTGATGTGCGAAACGACACAGTGATGATAAGTGGGCTAAACGATTGTATAATCTCTATAAACCTGTAACAAATTCCTGTAACTTCATTCTTGAGGAACTGGTATTTTTCTACTGTATAAAAGACGCTGATCTTGACATGCACGTGGAGCAATCGAATATTTGCGCTTCATTTCATTGAATGTTCACATTTCATTCTAGAATTCTCGAAAATGACCCGGTGCATAGTTGATCAGATTCTCAGAATGATTCATGTGGGACCATATGTAGGTAACTTGGTTCACAGCTTACCATGAACTCTGATTCTTTCGCTTGGTCAAAATAACCGAACTAGCGCGGCTCGCGGCGGTGCTCAGACATTCCTCATAAGACTGCGGATGCACGCTAATTGGTACCGTTTTTGCCGTGAGAAAATGCCAATGGCAGCGCCACTCGTTCGTTGATCATACGCAATCGTGGAAGCCATTAATGATCATCGCTACAAGTTACGCTAACTCGATTACTGCTCCGATTTTCTATTTTCTTTCTATTTTTTTCTATTTTTGACCGCATGATTCTTCAAAACTCATGGAAAGAGTGTTGGGGTTTTACTCGTATATTTGTAGAAAGGATGGCAATTAGAAACATAAGAATGGTTCCCTAAATGATTGTCTCTGGCCTTCACACAACTCTTCGAACCTCTGGCTTTGAGTGAGGCACGCAGGTATTCCGTGAATTTCGTCTTAGGGATCGTCTCAGGACTACAGAATGGAAATCCTGCTACCAAAGCTCCATGATTCTCGACAAATCTGAAGCTTCGAATTGGAGTGGATATATGTCACCTTCTCAAGATTATGTGAAAAACACTAATTTTGAAGCCCTTTCGTATGATCTTCTCACCCTTCAAGTCAAAAACGACCTCTGGCATATTATTGACACTTTTTTATCTGTAGTTCTTGAATTCCCAGCGTCAGCATAAAAATTGCAAGGCAATGAAATTCTTTACCATCCTGTTCTCTCTATCCCAGAAAGATAGTTAAAATACACAATTGTGGCAGATTTCAAGTGTCTTTTGTGTCGCCATTTAATTTTCTCTGGTATTTATCACAAGGGCGGATGTGGTTTAGTGGCAAGGGGCGCTGCTTACCACAAGTAGTCCTGCGATCGAATCCTGGGGTGTGCGTCGCCCGGGCCAACCAAGCCTTCCATCCCTCTCAATCGTTAATTGTACCAGGAGGATAAAAAACACTGACTTGTACATCGGCTGGCCCCCGCAAGTCATTGTATAGGCCACATCGCATTCAAACGCCACTACGAATGTACAAATGGAAGTAGAATGCGTGCCGCATCCCAAAAAGGGACAAATTAGGGCTAAGGCTTTAGTGTCCAAGTTCGACTTTGCATGAATCTTGGCATATTTTCAGAATAGAATAGTTTAGTACTGAGCTTCCGACCAAGATTGTCAATAGCTTTATTTGGCCGACGTTTCGGTGCTTTCACCTTCTTCAGAGCCTGGAAAAGTCGAAAGCTATTTAGGAAACTACCCGTCCAAGCACTAAGGTTTGGACGGGTAGTTTCCTAAATAGAAAAAGGTGAAAGCACCGAAACGTCGACCAAATAAAGCTATTGACAATCTTGGCCGGAAGCTCAGTACTAAACTATTCTATGTTAAGGCTTTATTCTTTTTTTATTAACCAAATCATCTCTCAAATGATTATTTTGATAAGCCAAATGTTCCGAGGTTCTCGATTCGATGTCTCTTTTTCTTTTACTCAGTGCTTCATGAATCTATAATTCTTCAGTTTCTCATCTACCATAGGCGCTTAGAGCTTAATTTTTCAGAAATGACCCACTTGATTACAATGGTGATCGCAGTGCTTGCCATGTTGACTACAATATTCGCTCAGTGGGGATACGGATTTTATCCCGGCTATGGCTATCCTATGTACGGCGGCGGCTTTGGCGGTTGGGGCGGTGGCTACAGTAAATTTTATTTCTTGTGTGATCTATTTATGTTTTCATCTTACAATCGGAAATGACCTCTTTGCAGATCCAATCCAGGGCGCTGTGGAAGGTGCGGTCTTAGGCGGTATGCTCGGTGCTATGGAGGGAAAATAAGAAGAGAAACATCTCCAAGGAAAAATTAAGTTTATTCTTGCTGCGATTGGACCATTATGTACTTTTTAAGATTCGTGCAGTGGTCAGTTATTGGTAAATACTAAAGCATTATAAGATGCACGCAAACGTCTTTTTAGCCGTGTTAGTTTTATTTATGGTTCTTATTTATAAAAGATGAAGCTCGTTGGCCAATTTGTCAACAGAAGAAAAACCATATACTCGCTGAACAAAGTGGCTTGAAAAGCATCTCCTCGATGGAACGGAGTAGCGTAATCACTCAGTTCACTAGACGGAGCTTAGCTCATTCCGTAGCTAGTGAGGTATGTAGCTGACTAGTGGATTTTTATCACACGTACATAAGCATGTATATGCAGTAAAAGCAAAGCGACAGCATTTATCTATTGTCCAAATAAAGAAAGTACAAGCAACTTTTAACGAAGATTGCAGTCCGAATTTTCAAGTTCTTCTACCCATTTGCGCAACTTGCTCAGTTTCTGGAAGCTAGCGCTGCAGTGCATTGTTACGGAATCGTGGGTAAAGGTTAACCTGTTTTTAGGCATCTGAGGTCAAGATATGGTTATTAATTGGAGCAGTTACCACCTTAGCGAAGATCTTGCATTCAAGATCAGATCCCTGGCCGGACTTCGCTGTGATCTTCTAATCGCTTTGAAACTAATCATTGACATCTGAGAGAACAAAAAGCTAATGTCCACACTGCTTAGCTCTTGCAAGTTCGTTGGTCAGATGTGTTGGCCAAAAAACCTTGCAACTCATATTATGAATATGACACAACCACTGGTTGCGTGACACACCTCAAAGCAGGAGCTAGTCGTTCGTAAAGATATTCTCACTGACACTAGTACAAAAATGATCAAAAACGTTCGCTTAAAGGAATCCTTCACGGAGAAATCATGATTCTACAGTACCTCCCATCTTTGTTAAAAAAGACGCGAAAGACGCGGAAGCGCGTCTTTTTCGTCACTTTGATTTCTTTCACTTTTCGACATGAAAAACTATACCATTAGACTCAGCTCGTCGAGTGCTATTAGAATGCCCTCTCAGATTTTAGAAAATTTCATTTTTCTATTCCAAAGTACCTGAGGCTACTCATTAGCGAGCGTCGCTCGCTATAATTACAGCCAGAGACAAACAGCTTCCACTAGTATTCAGCAAGCCTTTTCGCTTCTTTTTTGTTCTGGAATAGTATGAAAAAAGTGACTAACGTGTTCTTCAGGTGATGCTGATCATTTTGATACCTGATATTCCCTATTTAAGTCAACTTTGTTTAAATCCATTTTTGGAACGAAGTTGCATCTTTGAAGCGAAAAATAAGGAGAATGGGCCAAACTATGACATTAGCTGAATAGTGTACCTCTTCTAATTAACCTACCCTGCTGATAGTAAGCTTTTCAAGTTCCTCTCTGCCACCAGCTGTCAATTTCGGGCCCTTGTTTGAGAGAATTTTCACATTTTTTCATCGAAAGGAAACCTCAAAAGTTATATCATTCGAATACTCATCGAAAACACTATGTAATGATATGAAGGGTAAGTCAGGAATTTTCTCATTATTACTTTCAATTTTGGCATTGCCTGCCTTCTCCTCCCGCGATCACTCGGCCGGTATGCTAATTAGCCGTGTCACCTAGGTTTTCTCTCAGAGGTCGCAATAAATGGTAGATGACCTCAGCGTTTTACTCCACAATTGCCGGAGGACCTCCTTCACACCTCTACAGACGCTCAAAAGTCCGCTAAACCTAGTCGACACGGCTAATTAGCATAGCGGCCGAGTGATCGCGGGAAGGAGAAGGCAGGCAATGCCAAAATTTGAAGTAATAATGAGAAAATTCCTGACTTACCCTTTTATATCATTACATAGTGTTTTCGATGAGTATTCGAATGATATAACTTTTGGGAGGTTTCCTTTCGATGAAAAAATGTGAAAATTCCTCTCAAACAAGGGCCCGAAATTGACAGCTGGTGGCAGAAAGGAACTTGAAAAGCTTACTATCAGCAGGGTAGGTTGATTAGAGAAAGAAACTATTCAGCTGGGGTCATAGTTCCGCTCCGTTTTCTTATTTTCCGCGTCAAAGAAGCAACTTCGTTCAAAAATGGATTTCAGCGAAGTTGACCTAATTAGGGAAAAATGGGTATCAAAATGATCAGCATCCCCTAAAGAGCACATTAGTCTCACTTTTATTCTATTTCTTGATCTATTTCTCAGTAAAAAAGCCGTATAAAGTTTGCAAAATTGTTTAATGGGCGCTGATCTCTCTGGTTATAATTATAGCGAGCGACTAATGAGTAGCCTTAGGCACTTTGGAATTAAAAAATCAAATTTTCTGAAATTTAGAAGGCAGACTCATAGAACTCGACGAGCTGAGTCTAATGGTATAGTTTCCCATGTTGAAAAGTGAAAAGAAATCAAGTTATAACAAAAGATCTTTTTAACAAAGTTATGGGAGGTACTGTATTTCCTCCACATCACTGACTTGAGTCTCATTATCCACGATAAGAATGAAAAGAACAGAAATATTGCTTTTGTTTTGGTAAAAAATTCGAAAAATCGAAAGGGCTGCTACGCGTTCAAAGTGCCCACGGACGTCTTTCACAAATGCTGGCGACGGGGATGCTTCCACTTGGTTCTTGGAGTGCCTTCACTAGAAACTCTTTCTGGCCTTCTGCTTTATTGCATTCACATCTTACACTTCTACCATCCTATTCTATCGATCGATTTGTCTCTACTCTCCGCGCTTTAACCCGATTCTTTCATTGCGTCGCCTGATACGTAGCCGGCCAAAGGCCAACTTCTTTCCATGCCTCGCCTTTGGCTCCGCCCGAATTACCTTCGATTGTCCATAGAGTGTAGTTTTTGTACGTTTGTTTCTCTTCGGAAACCGAATCTTCATGCGTGAAACTTTGTGTGCTATTTCCAGTGATCACAACTGACACATTCATGTTAAGAAAGAATGCAAGAATTTTTCGCGAAAGATTCCTTTAAGACGACCTCGGAAGGTTTCGTTCGGGAGAGAAGCCGAACTGATAGAATGTGAAGAAGCAACTATGGGGAAGACCTTTTTTCACAACGAAACGTGATCGCAGGGTCACATGCAGTGGAATTCCCAATATACCAACCATTCAGTGCTGTAAATTTGACAGACTCTCCAGACTAACCCTTTCTAAGACTCCCAAAGCGCAATGTGTTGCAGACCTGGTAGCGGAAAAGATCTCGCTTCAAAGCTTTGCTCTTCGTGCCTTTTGCCTCCCGCACCCATGCGAGTATGCAGTGCAGACAGTAGTGGAGTCGTGGAATAAATTAGTCATTAGTATCAAAAACCACACGTGACACCGATTATCTCACAGAGCGCAATGGAATAGGTGCCTAATGAATTCGTCTCTCAATCAAGACAAAGAAGAGCTCAAGTCACTTTTTTCAGTTAGATGAATAGATTGAACGCACGAATTTGTCGGATGCCTGGACGTTGCTAAGTGAAAAAAGCATTCTTCAATAGGCCTTGAAAGCTTTCTTTTTCACTTTCAACATATCCCTAATAAAACGAAATATCGGTGACCGCTCCATATACTCCAGGATGGATAAAACATATAAAAACAATTATTTGTGCACTAAAATCAATTCGCCGAAAAAGCTCAAGTTAGCAACGCCAATATATTAGGTCGGTCCATAAGTCTTGCAACAAACTGGCTGAATTTTGAATTTAATATTTTCATTATCTTTTTGTTCCATTCATCCGGCATGCTACCCTCCATCAATATCTACAACCTATTGCCAACACACTAGTAGCTGCTCGATGCCTCCCTTGTAAAACCTCATCATAGTTAGGATGAGCTTTCTTCTCTAGGAGATGGTTTGGAGAGGGGAGCAGAAGGGCATTATTTGCCACGAGGTCAGGGCTATAACGTGAATACGGAAGAACTCTCCGTCCCAGAGTCTCGAAATTTTCCTGAATTTTCTTAGCAAGAGGTGGTTCAACGGTGTCATACAAAAGCAAACTTTGCCTTGTTTTTCTTTCGTATTAAAAGCGTTGCAATCGAGCTGTGGATAGTTGACTTTCGCGTTGACTGCGACATCTACACGTAGGGGTTTCCTGAGCTTATCTCTTTTCGTGTTCCACCAAAAATCTGAGAAGGCCCTACTTGGACGAGCGTTGGATGCAGCAGTTAGCTTTTCCGATAGCTGTTTGGAGGCTGGACCTACCGCCGCTGTTTACTCTTGTTTAGGAGACTGTACCCACTCCTCATCTTCGGCAAATGTGATGGATGGTCAATCGTAGAATCCCTAGTAAGTCGACTTGAACATAACGGATGTCAGATCGTGTTTGGAGCTGAATCGGGCTCAAGGCACGTGGGGACCAAACTCTACATTTTCGGATCTTCACAAGTCTTTGGAGATGCCACAGTGCTGTCTCCTTGTCGCATCGGAATCGCTCTAGCAAATGATCGATACTCCAGATCCCTTTTCAACAGCGTCAGATAGAGCATCGTGATTGTCAGTCACAGGGTGGTTGGAGTGTGGGTTATTTTCAAATAAAAAAGTCAACGCTGAGCAGAGTGAAGCGCCGTTGCACCGTGGTTTGAGAGAGCGTGCCCTCGCCCATCTTCTGGCCAATCCTTGGTCTAGCATGACTTGCGGAACATTCCAAGCAGTACTCGTAAAAATTAAGGGCACCGAGAGCCCTTTCGCGAAATCGGTGTAATATCCATAATAAGTAAGCAGACAACGAGCTGGACCGTTGGCTGAAATTGCAAAGGTTGATGCTACGTCAGGAAATATGTTGCGGATTTTCAGGAGTTCTCCCTAAAATTCTATAGCATTAAATGTAGTTTGTTGCAAGACTTATGGACCGACCTAATATTTACAATACTCAGCTAGTAGAAAACAACATGATCTGTTCAAGTGAGCCTTTATGTGTGGATAAATAAACGAAGACTTTAGAGCAACCGTCCTCCGTGCCGTGTACAAGGGAGCGGGATTTTTCGTTCATCCACAAGATTGCCACCGCGAATGGTGACAGGACCCATAAGATCGGTTTTAACCTTGACGTGCCCTCAAAGCTTCCTAGAGGACGGCCGAAGCAGCGATTGCTCGACACGTTGCACGAAGACTTGAAAACGGTTAACATCCTACCCCTATCAAGCGTTCACTATGGCCTATATGCGGGACAGACGCTAAAAAATAAGAATAAGGCGAAGAACAGAAGTTGTATGTTTCCTTGACTGCAAACCTTCTTCTTGATGTTTATGCCGACAGCACTTCGCAAGAGTCCTCGATTTTTGTTCCAGCGAGCGAATGGACGCATGAGCCAACCAAACTCGTGCGTATCCTCGAAAAATTGCTAGTAGGGCTCGACAGGTCCCTTTCACCTCAAAGCCATTTGAATGGTGGTCGATCAGGCTTCTTGAAGACTCTGTATTTTGCAAAGTTACACCATAGAACGCGTCGCAAACGGGTGAATGTTTTAGAGATGGTGAAGTATAGATCATCAGTTGACTCATCTTGTGTTACACACAATTGGTGTTAAATATTTTTTGAAGATTAGTTTGCTTTCACCATCGCTTTGTTCTGCTTCTGATCGGTGAATGTTTTGATTTCATGACTGATTTAATAGGGGGTCGTGCGGAGATCCCGCGTTTCAGGTGGGGGTTGTATCACAGTTGAGTTTTCCTCGACAATTTTCACCCTGCTTGCAAGAGCAATCACATATCCTCACGTGGCGTATTCACGTAGAGGAGAGTTGTGTGTGGCAACATTCATTCCTGGGGAAGGAGAGAAAATTGTCACAGAGCTCTCCCCGACACCACTCTTGACCCTGCTTGGGAGGCATCCCTTAACAGTTTATGATGCCCAGAGTTTCGTGGAAACTGCTTCCCCTTCCACACTGTCAAACAACGTTTCTTGAACGTTAAAACAGCTGTTGAAACCCCAAGGAAAAATTTGCAGGGATTGTCAGTTTACCAAAACCCACTCCTTCCATATAGCTGAAGAGATACGCCACTTCCTCTGAAGCAGAAAGTACGACCATTCCGTTGAAATTCCAACGAGCCCTCGATCATGCTAGAGTGTAGTGTGTAGTGATTGATGCACAACATGTACCGCGCAGTTTCACACTGCCACGGCAAAAACTACTAAAAAACTACAAAAACGCGCCCATACACGCAACAATATAACTGGGAGATTGTGGAAAATCGGCGAATATTTGGAATCTGAACAAGGACGAATAATTATTGTTCACTCTAGAAGAGAAGGGTTAAGATATTTGTTAGTTCAGCGATTCTTAGAGTTACAAGACAAAACCGCCTCGAAGGGTGGCATGCTCTGGGAACAGGGGAATTAAGAGTGAACCATGTCGAGAGATGCGTCTTTTCGGCAAAACTCCTGTTAGCGGGCATCTGATGTGGTCGATTTTTCGGGGGATTATACTTGTAGGAGTAGAAGTGCACACGCTGCGAACGGGTAAAAATGGCAGCAGTTGCAGCGAGGAGGCAAGGCATTATGGTTTGTGCTCTTCGCGGAAGGGCCACTTCTGGTATCATACGGATCGAGCCACACGTTACTCATTTAGAGGGTGACGAAAAATTACGTGCGCGGGACATTTGGCTTCTTTTTAACCCTTTGACGACAATGCAGATTTCTAGCGTGCTCGTGGGACCACGCCTCTTTTTGGCGCGCCCAACTCTCGCACAAAATGGGGCAAAATTGTCCCTAAAAGCAGTTTTTCTATCAAAATTTTGACTATGACAATAAGTCCCAGTCTCGCCTTCCAATCCCGAGACCTGCTCTTATAAACACTCGAGATTTATGAATATCCTCAAAAAGCAAATCGTTCCTTGAAAGTTTGATGATTTGGGGCATTATCAGTGCTTCGGGTAAGCCTTCACAGATATTTATTGATAAAACGGTGAAAATCAATGCAAGTCAATCAAGAAGAGATTATGAAGAAAGCATTGCTCTTCTGGAAGCAAATTCGTAATATTTTATCGTTACACAGGAGTGATCTCCGGCCCATAGGCGAATACTCTATCCACTTCTTCGAGACCAGTATCAGATATTTTTGACGATGGATTTATTTCTAGCCTTCGCTCAAAATTTGGAGCGGATCCATGAAATTTCTCCGTTGTGGCTCTATTGAAGAGCTACAATGGAATTGAAATTCTAAAGTTCGAATGACATTCGGACGAAATCTTCAATATTCGGGATGATTTATGCATTAAACACCTCCGTTACACACCATCGACGCGGTGAAAAAACAATATGCCAATTCGAAGCTTTCGTGCAATCGTGAAATGTCATGGTGATGTTCTATAGAATTGTTGCTTTACCTTCGTGGACAAAGAAATGAATTCTGGACCTTTTTCAGGACCACCTATTATTTTGGCACATTGTAGTGATCTACTTGGTTGTTAGGAAACTTGTAATTTTTGAATGTCGATATCGAAAGGGGCCGTTACCCTAGTGATCAATGTTACTCTGCAAATTTTGCTGAACACTATATCGAATAAATTGAAGCCTATGCATAATAATGCCTTATCGGGCATCAAGCCATACTGACGTCAATGTGTTAAACTGTACAGCACGGGAATGATAATGTATAATGTTCTTTTTAGAAAACCGGTTTTGTCTTTTTCTTTCTTTCCCACTAAATTCTTCTTAGTCAGTTGGCTAACACCGGAGAACTGCCTTTCGTCCTGGTCGGAAGAGATCAATGAGTTCGTCAAACGTTATGCCTTGGCGTAGAAAACGAGAGAATTGGAAAATTGGAGTTCTTGTGTGATTCGATCTTCTCAGTTTAGGCAGATTTCCTCAAAAACCGCACACTCATGAACCCTGCTCGAGGAGCATTTGAGAAGCGGAAACATTTTCAGAGTGGATTGGGGGTAGTGGCAAGAATGTAAACCGAATTTTCCGACCACTTTTGATCAAAAGACATGGAAAGGAGAACAAACCCTTTGACCTGTAGTTTCAGTGATTATCAAATACATATATGCATGTATATGCATGTATATTTACATTTCCGCACATACGGTGGTGATCCGTAGTGTTGAAGTGCAACTCTAGTGGTTTTGCTCCTTTTGGGTGATTTGGTATGGCATTTGGTAAGCTATAATAAGTTTGCTACTGAGCTTTGGAATTTATTGATTATAGGAAGGAAAAAAGGGGGTTCAAAAAAGTAGTTGAAGTTACGGAATAGTTCACATTTGCCACTGCAATGTTCTATGGTTTTTTCGATAGCTACCTTGTTTTCGCGTCAGCCGTTTTAGCGAGAATGCAGTGACCTTTAAAGTGTTCGCCAAACAATTCCGACGCAGATTTATAGCTCTTTTTCTCAGATCCTTTACTATCGCGATCATTGCGGAGCGGTGTCTGACAAAAACGCAGAACAAGAGGACGATTTCGGAGCAATTTTCAGGATTTCCTTCTCTTTCCAGTTCTGTCCGTTCTGAAAAGTCGAAGGGTTCAAGTGCGTATCGTCAAGGAATATGGCGACGCCATTTTTTCGTCATTTACGGCTTGTGTCAATGTCGGGTTCGGAAAGGAAGAAACAAGTATTGTTGTCGAAGCGGAAACTGAATAACTAGTTGCCCGAGAGGTCTTGAAGCAATGAAGTTGAGAATTTTTGCATAGATACCTATGCGCGCTATACGTGCATTTCCCCTGTCGTCCCTACTCTCCTCGACAATGTAACAATGTTAGAAACAAGAAACGATATTGCCGAATAACTGAGTTTTAATCGTGGTAGGAAACTTATATAACTTACTTTTCTTCCCATTTGATGAGAGGGTTTCGTTATGTCAACGAATTTTTCGAACCCATTGTAGCACCTGGTCATGGATCTGCAATGGCGAAGCACATTTCATATATTATTGATATCACATAATTTGGTACATCTATTGTGTCCTACTACTTGAAGTGAAAACCAAACAGCAACAACTGGTGGCGCTACCGCATGTCTCAGGTCGGATCTCCATTGAAATTGAAGTATCCTCCAAAATTGCTGCACGTTTTAAAAAGGAATAGAAGAGACTGAAATCGTTTTCCTACTGGCTTTTAGAAAGGATTTGTGTTGACAAATGCATATCCTGGAAAATTCTCAACTTCATTGCTTCAAGACCTCGGGCAACTAGTTATTCAGTTTCCGCTTCGACAACAATACTTGTTTCTTCCTTTCCGAACCGGACATTGACACAAGCCGTAAATGATTCCAAATGGAAGGAGATGCGTGGCGCATTTCAAATGAGGAGGGATCGAAGTCATCAACTCATCTTAAATCTCGTTTCTCATCAGACATGCTCCGTGAAGCTTTTTGATTATGCCTTTTGTTTTTCATCTCGGAAACTTTTTATCAGCATTTTATTTTACCACCGCCCACTCTACAGGGTAGGCAAAAATTACGGTAACAAAGTAAAACGGTAATAAAAAAGCAATGTGGTCGAGAAGTCCCAAATTAAAATTACAATCATGTTGGTGGAAGATTATCAAACAGAAAGCAATATTGCCCTTTGAAGTGACCGCTTTCTGCGTTGAGAAATAAACGAAGATTCCCTACTAAGTCACTTACCCTGTTGTGTAGGTCGGTGTGGTAAAGTATGTCCAAGGCTTTCAAGAACAGTCGATGCTCCTATTATGCTTATAGCAATGCTTTGCCTTCGGCACACTCAATACAGAAATTGTGGTAGGACTAGCGTTGGGAGAGCTATGTTGCCGCTTCCCCAGTATGATGATTTCCAAGACAATCGGGTTGCGTCGATTTTTGGGCAATTTCTGCATTGTGAATGGGCGCCCAATATTGCTCTGATGCCCTGTGTTTCCCATTGAAGGTCCTTACGGTATGAAGCATCAGCCGAGGTAGAAGGAGTTCGAAATGATTTTTACTATCCAGTTTTCTATCTTGAGCAGCT
>MU873292.1:0-12238 GCA_036418205.1 Ostertagia ostertagi | reverse complement strand
CTGTAGTCTCAGATGATAGGGCGACTTCATTCTTGACTTCTCGTACTTCGACGAAATATCCCTCCAAACTTGAGAGAAATTACAAAATTAGGGTATGAAGTGTGCTTAAAACTCAACTAAAATTTGGTTCAAAATACATTAAGCACTTGTATCCAGCGCAGCGACAATACTTTCAGTTACTCAGTACATGAAAATGACATAGAAACCTGGCATACATTCAATTAACTTCACAATCCATTTGATGGGGTCGGATGTGTGGCGCACTCCAGACCAGGTGTGGAACGTTTTCTCCATGCGAATAATTAGCCTCCATAATTAGTACTGAGCGCGCAGCGTATACGTTCTTCTAGCTTTTGAGATAGAACCCGTGTGCATGGCGCATTCCGAAATCAAGCTTTCTGAAAATATTTAGCACCATCTTGTAGCGCTTGAAGAGCTGAGTTCAACGGTGTTTTCCGTTTCTGGAATACTTCACTCTGACCCGAGTTATAACGAATTCACGAAATTAACGAGGATTCGCGTTATTCGCGTGAATTTTCGATTTCAAACGGCGAGTACTGTACTTCTGTTCGTCACCAATCCCAGTGTTCCCTCCTTTTCCCTCTCCCAACTACAGCTTTCGAGAAGGAAACTCGAATTTCAGCAGACCTCTCATTCGAACTTTCCTTTCACACCTTTGCCGTCAACTAATCATGTGACTAACGTCGATTTGTTTAACTTTATGAAAAATTTTATAACTCGGTTGGGAGAAAGCCTACAGAGCAGAAAACAATTTGGTGTAAGGGAGCAATGTCTAAGGTGTTTCCAGCATACATGACGTGGGCGGAGGCCCGCCCACAATGGGCGGAGCGCGCTCTGTACAGCATTTTCTACAAGTCCTCATAATTCGGGCCGGAGAAGTCTTAGTGAGCCGGAAAAAGGTGGATAGAGGAGGAGTGGAGGCCAACTGTCATCGGTGGGCGGGGCATGACCAAAGTGGGCGGAGTTTGCGACGAAAATTCATAACTCGGTTCCAAGAAGTCCTGGAGACCGGGAAAAAGTGATTGAGTCCGTCAACGGAAAGGGAGGTCAACTGCTATTGGTGGGTGGGGCGTGCACCAACGTGGGCGGAGTTTGCCCTAAACTTATAATTTAGTTCCGAGAAGTCCAGGAGACCGGGAAAAGAGTGGGTCGAGTCCGACAACGCACGGGAGGAACAGCTGCTATTGGTGGGTGGAGCGTGCACCAAAGTGGGCGGAGTTTGCGACGAAAATTCATAACTCGGTTCCAAGAAGTCCCGGAGGACCGGGAAAAGGTGGATGGAGGTGGGTGGAGGAGTGGAGCCAGCTGTCATTGGTGGGCGGGGCTTGACCAAAGTGGGCGGAGTTTGCGACGAAATTCATAACTCGGCTCCAAGAAGTCCTTGGAAACCGGGAGAGAAGTGGGTGGAGGATACACCAAATTGCAGGTTTCGCCGCCAAAATTATACTCAGAATAGTTCAGAGATCGGGTAAAAAGTGGGAAGAGGTTGGCGAGGAAGAAAAAGATAGGTGGGACATGCAAAGAAATAGGCGGAGTTTACCACGAGGTTCATAAATCGGTCCAGAGGCAGTCCGAGACCGGGAAAAACGAATAATTGGTTAAAGGCACAACCCAGGCAGAGGTCGTGTGAACGCTTCTCGTAGTATAGACCCTAGAGGACAATCACAAATGTGGCGTTCCGTGCACGGAAACCAACCGACAAGAGCGCTTGGGCCTTGCAAAGTAAGCTGCCCAAGCTGCAGATTTTTTTCTCTTATCAGGCTGTTGTCTGGCTCTCTCATCTGTAGCGCTCTCTCGCCCATACTCTCCTCTCCGCGCTTAGTCTCTCATTCCCTTAGCACAGCCGATTAGGAAGGTGAGTGAGCCCTTAACCTAAGCGTTTTCGACGGATTCTTTTCCTTTTTTCTTTACTGCCGGCCCACTTCGCACCAATACATTCGCATTCGTGTGCAAGAGCCACACCAATGTGATCCTGGGGCATGCCTTTAAGGATAGCGGACATTTGGTGGAAGAAGGAGAAAAGTCAAAATTTATCGATGGAAGGCAGGGGCAATCGGAATAATTCAGCTTGAAAGTCAAATATTCGAAGTGTATTGAATTAAATTCGAGGCCTACGCCGCACCATTCCATATGCCGCAAAATTGTGCTGTGCGCGCAACGCATGCGGCGCCAACAGGCAAGGTATAGGTCCATTCTGAGCAAGCGCGTCTTGTCTTTTGAGAGCTCCCAAGATGTTCTCTGTTCTATTATATTGCGGCGTGTATTGCAATAAAGAAATGCTCGTGATTCGATCTCACAGTTTCTGTCATGAGCAAGTGACCTGTGGGTGCGTATGACGTACAGCACAGTGAACAATTTCTCGTACGCCATTTTCTCAGGACATATTAGACATATCAATTTGGAGATCGCTCAAGAGTTATTGAACTTGCGTAGAGAAACCGTCCCAGAGGCGTAGCGCATTACCTGCTGGGACAGGGGTCGTTCAGGAGTGCTCACCTGTTCACTTTATAGGGTTAAGTGTGAGTATGACTCTCACAAGAATTGCACGGCCTTGGTTATGGTCGGAGCACCTCTCCTCCTACCAGCTATCGAATAAGGAGTGAGAAGGGAATGAGACAGAAGGAATGATAATCCATCTCGGTGAATGATTGGTGAGAGACGCATTTCAGAGATCCTCTCATCATCACGTTGACTGCACTTCTGCGAGACTATTTAGGTACTGGTCCCGCTTTCCAGCCACTCTGCTTCTCCGCAGCAATGTAATGACTTTTCTGTGAAACAATTTACGCATTTTAATCGCTTCCGGTGCCTGGCTGTCAAGGCACAGTTTTAGGTGAAGAGGAGAAGGCACATGAGATAAATTAAATGTATGCGCGTAGAATCAGACCAGAGCTGTTCTTGGATACAGAAAAAAATTATGTGAAAAAAGAAAAAATGGGCTGGCAGTGAAGAAAAACAACCTATCAAATGCCTTGGTAAATGGTTTTTTCACTTTTGTGCTAAGCTCTATCTTACCCACTTGGAGATTTCATCCAACTGAACTCTTACTGGATTGTGCTTGACGAAATGAGTAGATACCATGGTTGAATCCATATGCAAACAGGCCTATCAATGAGGAATGCTTTGCATTCAAACGCCAGACCTGAGTAGAAGATGATCAGGCCTTGCGCCTTTAGCTTCAGAAAATTGAATTGTTAGACAGTATAGCTTTGCTTCAGATATTGCCTTCGTACTGCGAATCTACCTGCGAAGCTGTCGTGAAGTCTAAGAAATGTCTGGAGATCAGAGTGCGTTTCCAACTAAAGAAGCTGACCGGATTCAATCCAATGAAGAAGGAAGAACACATTCTGAAGTTTGAGGTAAAAAAAAACCTCGTAATACCAGAAGGATTTCAAAAAGAAAGGGGCACTAAGTTGAAAACTACAAGATTCCCTGCATAGATAGCTTTTAGAATGAGGAAGAAAGGTTAAGAATATTTAAAGGAAGCAGTTTTTGAAAGATAGGGAAGGAAAGAACCTTGGCAAAGACTGGTCCGAAACATCATAATCATAAGTAACGCAAGTCAATAATTTTATATCCATTTTCGTCACTTATAGATTACATGCAGAGGGTCTACACGGTGGTAAAGTCTTCAGTCAGGATCATTAGCATGTTGTGAATACTTCCAATGCTGTTGAAGGGCAATCGCCGAAGGATCACAACGGTCATGGTGGCGGTATTTCGTTGGGCTTGCCGCACACATTGACACACTTCTTCTCTTTTTACATTTTCACAATCCATTGGCCGAAATCCTCATCGCGTTCTGTATCCGCAAATCACGGGTGGTAATCTCAGACCAACGCCGCTTTCCATCCATTGGGTCTTTCCATCTATATTTTGGTTCGTAGCAACGAATTTTGCACCAATCCATAAGTATTGTCAGCCCCTCGTATTTTATCGATGCGGTTTGTCGCGAGAACCAAGTTTCGGCCCAATAGATCGGAGCACGAGCACTTGGTGAAGCTTTGGCTTTGGCCCCCGACAGATCATTCGAGAAAGATAGGCAACATTCCTTCGCTGTGTGACGAAAGTCTTTTTGTCACTTTAACTTCAACTCACAAAAATTCCTCTAAAAATGGCGTCGAGGTGGGAATTATGCTACGTTCAGCTCCTAAATTCGATGCAGCAATCTCAAACATATTTTGAAGCCATGTTCACAAGCGACATGGCTGAGAGTCGTATGGGTATGTAAAACTTGTGATAGCATTATATGGCTTCAGCGATTTTTCTTCAGCCGTGGCATTTTATTCCTGCAGAGCTAAGTCTTGAAGTATTACTCGTTCTGTCTTTACATTCCAGAAGAAATAGAGATAGTGGACATGGAAACTTCAACGTTGGAAACTCTCGTTGATTACTGCTATTCTGGTAAGATAGTGATCAGTGACGCCAACGTCTCTAGTATTCTGCCCGCTGCATGCCTACTTCAGCTGGACGAAGTTCAGGCGGGTTCATAAAGATTTGCCTGGGTTGCTTCGCGTTGCTGGTACTTTTGAAGCTTTGATACAGTTCTTTTACAGAAACAGTGCTGTGAGTTCCTGAAGAACGGGCTGAATCTCTCAAACTGCTTGGGAATCCGTGTGCTTGCTTACACATATTCCTGTCAAGAGCTTCTTCATAGCGCTGACAAGTATATCTTGCGCAATTTCCAGGTCGGCTCACCTGCTCTATGCTCAACATTCAGACTTACATAGACTCAAGATTTCACGATCTTCTTACTAGGACATTCTTGGCACTGAAGAGTTTCACCAACTGCCAGTTGACCAAGTAATTGAACTCATTTCAAGTGACGAGCTCCGTGTACGATCAGAAGAGCAGGCATGTGGTCAAATTTCGTGATTGGCATCGAACATTTGTAGATGTTCATATTCTTCATCATTCAGTTGAGCAAACAACTATCTGTTCTTTTAGGTATTTACAGCAGTGCTGCAATGGGTTAGGTTCGACTTGCGAGATCGAAAGCAGTCTCTTTTCAATGTAAAGGTCATTCCTTGTCGAAATATGATAGATTTTTCAGTAATGATTTTGCAGCTGCTAGAGCATGTACGACTTCCATTCTGTAATCCAGAATTTCTTGTCAGCACAGTTAGTGATAACGCGCTAGTGATGGAGAATCTCGATTGCCGTGACCTCGTCGACGAAGCAAAGGTTTATACGGTTCCACAGGAAGCGTCTTACCCACTAAATTTTATCCTGTCTTCTGTTTCAGAATTACCAACTTCTTAAAGTCATACACAAAACACCGAACATGCTTGGACCGCGCACCCGCCCGCGAAAAGTGAAGGTTCACGAATTAATATACGCGGGTATGTATTCCCTCAGTCCATACATTTTGCTCAGATTGTTGCTTCATTATAGGACAACCAACCGGTTACAAGGTGGTCTTGATAAATAAACGTGGAGGTGTACATTGTAGTAGTAGTTCAGCTGGCACCAAGATTGGCCCTACTTTTGTCGGCTGACGATTCGACGCTGTCACCTTCTTCGTAAACCTGGAACCACGAAAGTTATTCAAAAAACTATCCGTCCAAACAGTATTTCAGCCTGCAGAGGTTATTCATTTGGTCGTAGACTACTATGCCGACATCACGGAACA
This sequence comes from Ostertagia ostertagi, assembly GCA_036418205.1. NCBI lineage: Eukaryota > Metazoa > Nematoda > Chromadorea > Rhabditida > Trichostrongylidae > Ostertagia > Ostertagia ostertagi. Next base: position 6,585 of record MU873292.1, on the reverse strand, counting down.
AGTAAAGAGTAACCATTAGAGAAATGACCAATGAGGTCCATCAGTCACCTCGAACTGTATTAGGTTGATGCATAATTATTGCAGCTTTTCTCAACAAGTTTTATTCGGAGAAAACAATGGGTAAGAAGCAGAAGCTCTTTCAAAGCTTTTGCTTTTTACCCATCGTAAATCATAAAAGCTTTTTTTCTCTTTTTTCTCGGAGAAAACGATGGGTGTTTAACGAAAACACGTTTAAATGATTAACTCGGAGCGTCGACGAAGATCTTCAAGAACCGCTTCCCATTTGCTTGGCAGTAGGTCGATTCCACGGGTGAAGAAGTCACGATTCTTGGAGACGATCCACGCTCTAACATCGGCCACCAAGTCATCCAGCTTGTCAGAAATTTTGTTCGTTTTCCAGATTTTCAACGACTGATGGCTTTTGCTGATTGTTCCCTCGCCTTGATAGTTGAGATCGCGAAACAACTTCGAACCTTTCTCGTAGTGGTAGAGCATATATGGCGAATATGAAGATGATTTTCGATAAGCATTTCTGTTAATGAAAGAGAGAAGAATATTTTCATGAACAAATAATAAACAAACGCCAGTCTTTCCGAAAAAAAAGGAAAAAATCCGCAATAATTATGCATCAATTCAATAGCAGTGCGGTATAAATATTAAGTTCTCCGTCGAATGAACTAGAAACCTATGGAGAATTTTCATCCGAAAAAACGACACTATATCAGACGACCTAGTGGGTAAAACCCCGGAACGCATGTTTGATAGACCACTCGCGTGCTGATCATATAGATCAAACCGCTTCAAAAGCTACTAGAGGCTGTGCGCCGCTACTCTCTCACCTAACATCCCACTGGTTATCGTAGAAGACGAATTTGCCAGAAGGATCCTGCGTGGGATCGACCACGTAGGTCAAAACCCACTTAGGTAGCAAAAGGGAACTATCCCGTGGTAACTACAACACACTCCCCCTGTGAAACTCGAGTTCGGGCGGGGTCAGTCACTCCTAATCTTATCCGTCGTGCTAGATATAAGCGACTCATTTCAAGTGCACTTTCTGGTAAGAGCCGTTGTATGCGCGACATCACGCACATCCTGCTCACATCCCAGGCATCCCACTCTCCCTTCCTATGATTCGAGGGTCCTAGCCGTGATCCGAAAGCTTTCCAAAGTTCCGCGATGCAACAAGAAATGCGCAAAGTGAGACGCGGTAACGCGACACACTTTGCGCACCTCTTTGTACACTGAGACGCGGTTGCGCGTCTCATCCTTCGCATGCGTGGCTTCTTCCCAATTTGTTTGCATTTATTCCATGGATCATAATCCTACTATATATAAGCGGCTAGCGTGTGTCTGTTGGTGTGTGTGTGTGTTTGACCGGAAATTCATAGCTCGAGTCACAGTAACGATAGCGCAGTGGTTCTTACATATGTTATAGGGGGTGGGATGGGGACACAAGTGGTACGTGATAGGAACTGATAACGACTGATAATAGCTGATAAGAGGGGCTAGAAAGCGAGCATCGCCAATTTCGTTTTGCCGTTCATATTGGTAAAAGAGCGTCTATACTTACAAGTCTTATGTGGGGCGGTCCCGGGACATTGGTGGTACATGATTGGAAGCGATAGCAACTGATAATGGCTGATAAGATGCGCTAGAACGCAAAAGTCGTCGATTCCGTTGCCTGGCTCGCGTTGACACCAGAGCAACCATACTTACAAGTGTTATGTGGGGTGGGACGGGGACATTGTTGGTGGGTGCCAGAAACTGATAACGATTGATAAGGGCCGATAAGGCGCGCCAGAACGCTGAAGTCGTCGATTCCGTTGCCTGGCTCGCGTTGACACCAGAGCAACCATACTTACAAGTGTTATGTGGGGTGGGACGGGGACATTGTTGGTGGGTGCCAGAAACTGATAACGATTGATAAGGGCTGATAAGGCGCGTCAGAACGCAAAAGTCGTCAATTCCGTTACGCAGCGTTGACACTAGAGCGTTCCTACTTACAAATTGTAGTAAGTCGTAGTAGTACAAACAAAGGTACGTGCACATTATTTCGATATATATCCAGCTTACTTAATAGAATTCGACTGCATAAACTTTAAAAAACAAGTCTTCAGCAAATGATAAGTTTCATTTCTGACTATTAAGAAAACCCAAACTCATTAAACCGCTAATCCTTTCGTGGTTCTAAATAATGATGAATGTAAATGAATGATAAGCATTAGCTCCTCACTTATGTAAATAGGCATATTTCGTTTTGATTTTGAGACTGACAGCAATCCTATTCACCGCTAAATTATCTTAATTCAAGAAAAATGCTGGATGTTTACAGAGTTGTGATCAATATACCAGTTCAGCTCAGACGTTATCACGCGTATTCTCGATGAGCTTCAGTGAAACTGTGGAGGGTCTAACACAGTCAATAGTGAGATGGTTAATGGAGTATCTCATGCTGATATTCCATGGGTCCTCCAATTTCGCTAAAGCCTGCCGTGTGATGCGCGCGATAGCGGGCGAAGCAAAACTGGTATAAAATAACTGTAAACGACACGGGTCACGGTATGATCAAATGTGCTCCAGTTCAGCAGAAGTTTTCTAACACGTTGACGACATCGCGCGTTTTGGGCTTTTGCACCTCGTGGGACAAGGGCGCTTTTGCGAGCGCGGCCGTCACACCTCACACGCGTGAATTTCGAATGATAACTTTGGGAATGCTTCAAAGGTACGAAACCATTTCAGCAATATTCAATGCGTAGAAAGTAATCGAAGATATAGTAGCGAAATTCCGATCAAAAAACGTGAAATGGTAAAGGAAAATTTGGAATTCAAGTCCTTTTCTCTGTAGTGGATGCCAAAACTATTTTCGATGTGGATGTGTCAAGTGAAACATATATCTTTCTATCCCTTTGAGTTGTATTTACTTTCACTACCTTTTCTCACTGACATGTTCATCAGAATAGGAAGAAAACGAGGGATGAACCGAGCTGCCAATTCCGCTGTGCTTGAAAAACTTCTGCTAAACTGGAGCATATTTGATCATACCGTGACCCATGTCGTTTACAGTTATGTTATGTTCTAATCCATAGAATAGAGGCAAGCAAATTGGGAAGAATCCCCGCATACGCTAGAAAAAGGGATGACAAGGGTGAGACGCGTTACGCGTCTCAATGTCGTCAATGTGTTAAGCGCTGCGGAAATGGCCACTCGGTCCATTCCTTGTTTTCTCATGAGATTGGGAAGAAAACAATGAATGGACCGAGTTGTTAAAAAAAGAGTAGTAGAAGCTAATACAATCCTAAGGGATAGAAAAATATATGTTTCACTTGGCACAACCACATCAAAAGAGCTTTTGGCATCCACTACAGAGAAAAGGACTTGAATTCCAATTTTCTTTACCATTTCACGTTTTTTGATCGGAATTTCGCTACTATATCTTCGATTACTTTCTACGCATTGAATATTGCTGAAATGGTTTCGTACCTTTGAAGCTTCCCAAAGTTATCGTTCGAAATTTACGGGTGTGAGGTGTGACGGCCGCGCTCGCAAAAGCGCCCTTGTCCCACGCGGTGCAAAAACCCAAAACGCGCGATGTCGTCAACGTGTTAATATCGAGTGGGTGTTCCTTTATGTGAACACAATAGGGACTCTCGATTTCCAAGGTGGCTACTCTTTGCGCAGACGGTGCGACATAAAGGCGGAGATCAGGCAGAAAAAGCAGCCCAGAGAAACCAAGGTAGAGTGGGGTGCCAGTGGTGCAGGGGTGAAGGAAAACCATGAATAAGCGCAAATCCCGAGAAATGGGACTCCTACTGATTTTCGCATTGATACTTTTCTAACCAGTGTAGCCCTCTTCTACCTGTGAGCTGGTCCCAGAGGCGCGATTGGCGCAAGTACGGCCCTGCCACTGAATTCATACTTTTCGCTGCAAAACTCGTATCGTCCTAGTTATGTTTAATTTTCTTCGACCTTATCGGAATTTTTCTTTCAATTGCTACGCCCGAAATCGCGTAATCTCCTTCCTTATTCAATGAAAATGACCAACATAGCGGTGCTGATAGGGAACCTAGGTTTTGTTCGGAGAAGGGTTGGTTTACAATAGTATAATAATAACACCTCAACTTCGATCGATCGCCTATCCATTTAATCCAACGTTGCCTTTGTAAAAAGGGCTCATATCTGGCTCAACCGTCGCGACGACTTGAACTCAGTTCAAGGATCAGAACTCTCGAAACGCTGAGGTCTTTAGGATGCACTACATGTGTACATTCTTTGGAGCTTATATTGGGTTGTCTCATAATTCCTGTCGCATTTCTATTCAATTTCAAATTCTTCCGTCTAAGACCGTTTCATTGCGAAATACGTTAGTATGTTGAAGTATGCTTCAAGAGCCTTAACAGCGTGGTTTCGGAAGCGCAAGCCCGTAACGGGTTAATCAACTAGGAATAAAAATAGGTCAGTGACAATAATGAATGATTATGCTTTACGATCCTCAAATGAACTCTGTAGCAAGGACAACAGAGAAGATCAGCGCTGTGTTTGACCCAGTCTCTGCTACTGATAGGGTACTGAGCTAGTGGTCCAATCGCAACGGCAAAGACGAAACGAGCTATGAACTTCAACCTCATACTGGGCCTGCGGTCATTTTTGATGAGCGCCCCTTGCACCCTAAATTGGGAGTGCCTCCGGACGTTGCTACCAGGGTATTGTAGCAGATACCTGAGCGCAGCCGATGCACCAGCACACGCCATCAGTATGGCAAGGACTGCTGCAGAATGAAGTTTTGATGGAAACCTTATGGTCCGGCCGACCATGAGCGAGAAGCACGCCTGACCATCTGGGGAAAATCCATTCTGGACGGCAAAAGCAGAGCCTTCCCTAATCGGTCACCAGTGGAAATGAGTCATGAGTCCACTGCGACAACAACATGCGGCACGTCTGATGGCTCGCAGCCAGGAAGCACCAGCTCAACCAAAGCCCGAACTCCGTTTTCTGAGAATATCACTCTCGTTTTGTTGGATTCGCTAGGTGGCCTGGTTTGGGAACCACTTCAATGTATGAAGACAAGCATTGCTAAAGTCAGCGTGGAATAGCCCTCTAGGCTGGCTTCGGTATTGCGAGGGAATCGTCAGAAACGTCTCAGATTCTCCTTTCTCCGAATGTACGCCAGACCTCATTGCAATGCCAACTCACCACGTTCTGAGGGAGATAGCCAGGGCCACGATACCTCATCCACCATATAGCATTGGCATCGCTCTATCGGACTATCGCCTCCCCTGCGCCCTGAATAAGCATCTGCCAGAGAAGAAAGTTAAAGATTGCGACCACCCCAAAAACGACTTCTCCAAATTCTTCAACCTTCCAGCTTCCTTCATTCTGGGCTGGAAGCTTCCAAACGCTCACTAGCAATGCACGCATATCAGTGACCATGATGGTGGTTATGCTATTGATCAGTTGTTTCCTAGAAGAGATAAAACTTGAATAAACAAAAGTGTCGAAATTGAGACAGGAATTATGAGACAACCCAACACACATACTGCTGTAAAAATTCCAAGTCGCATCTGGTGAGTGCAGCAGAACTCTTCACAATGGCGAAATTCCATGCTTGCTCCAGAGGTTTGAAATTTCGGGATAAAGAAGAGGCATGCAATGCAATCCAAGCAAACGCGCGCGTTGTGAACTTCTACGGATAATAACTTTTTCTAAGTCTTCCACGGTCGCGCATAGTTGACGTGCTCAGTCCTGAAACTGCGCTCACACTTAATGTTAGGTGCGGCCATGTTTACTGGGTCGACTGCTAACTAAGATGGAGACCTATCGGTGCATGGCGCATCCGAGCATGAGACTTTTATAATTTGAAACAATATCTTGTGAACACAAACTGAGTCCATTAATTTTGCACTCCTTAGTTCCACCGTTACGTTGGCTTCTCACAAAAACTTAATAAAAAACCACCAAAAAAACAAAAAAGTAATGCAAGCTCGCGTCATTCGCGTATACTTTTAAACTTTTAGAGTGAGCGATCGTTTCCGACTTGAACATATTTTAGTGGGGGGTAAAACCAGCAAGGATTGCTTCCTGAATTCGGTGGAGCGCTATGACACTGAAAAAGAGAATCTACTGTGGGAGAGCATCGCTCCAATGAGTACGGTAAGGTACGACATTATAGCTAGTTAGATATTCTCGTTTTCAGAAAAAATATTTGAACAAAAAGCAAAAATTAAGCACCACAAAAACCTGGAGAAACCTGGAGAAAATACTTATTTCTTCAGATTGGGCCTGGCGTTGCCGTTCTCGACAACTTACTCTACGCTGTAGGCGGCTCTGATGGGCAGCACGATCTGAGAAGCTCTGAGAGGTACTGTGTGCATTACTATAGAATCAGAAGATTAAAAAGCATAAAAGCATGAAACTTTTATGCTTTCATGCTTTTTATGCTTTTCAAAGCATACTTTTTAAATTAAATGGAGCATAAATTCTTTTAATCTTCTGATTCTATAGTAATGCTCACAGTACCTCTCAGAGCTTCTCAGAGCGTGCTGCCCATCATAGCCGCCTACAGCGTAGAGTAAGTTGTCGAGAACGGCA
>MU873291.1:0-13713 GCA_036418205.1 Ostertagia ostertagi | reverse complement strand
TTACGAATCGTCTCAAGCATGGGATCCAAACTCTATATTTTCGGATCTTCACAAGTCTTTGGAGATGCCACAGTGCTGTCTCCTTGTCGCATCGGAATCGCTCTAGCAAATGATCGATACTCTATCCAGATCCCTTTTCAACAGCGTCAGATAGAGCATCGTGATTGTCAGTCACAGGGTGGTTGGAGTGTGGGTTATTTTCAAATAAAAAAGTCAACGCTGAGCAGAGTGAAGCGCCGTTGCACTGTGGTTTGAGAGAGCGTGCCCTCGCCTATCTTCTGGCCAATCCTTGGTCTAGCATGACTTGCGGAACATTCCAAGCAGTACTCGTAAAAATTAAGGGCACCGAGAGCCCTCTCGCGAAATCGGTGTAATATCCATAATAAGTAAGCAGACAACGAGCTGGACCGTTGGCTGAAATTGCAAAGGTTGATGCTACGTCAGGAAATATGTTGCGGATTTTCAGGAGTTCTCCCTAAAATTCTATAGCATTAAATGTAGTTTGTTGCAAGACTTATGTACCGACCTAATACATATATGGTAAATAGAGTAGTTATTCCAACTGCTCGTCATATCTCGCAAGCTTGTCATACTGATTTGCAGTCAACACAGTTGACTGCTCCTCACGATTGCCATTCAAACGCTCGTAAAATCCGGACGTGCGTCAGAAGTGTGGCACAATCTTAGTCCGACCATTATTGATTTTGTATGCTAACACAGGTAGTTGGAGAAAACGAAGAAACAATACTCACTAGAATGGCGATGTGGATGGGAGTGAGCATGGCTAGAACGGAACCTTGAAACGTGATGCAGTGAAGTGAAAAGTGATAAAGTGACATCCTTATATTTGCTTTCCAGTCACATATTCAAAGTACACACGTAGGCGAATGTTATTTCGTCATAACAAATGTAAGTCACATAATAGAATTGGTGTCAGGAGGACAACAAGCAAGAGAGCGGGAATGCATTCAGCCCTGACGTTTTCATTTTTCTATTCCGTTTCCACTCTTTATTGCATGAACAGTCTTCCAGTGGATTGTGTAGCTTGTGACTGTTTGAAGCTCGCTTTGAGATGCGTGAAGCTGCAAAAGCTGTGTCCCATTTATAACCTGACTAACCATGTGACTAATATAATTAAGATGCAAAGCCGTCAGCATGAAGAAGAGGCAGTTACTGGGTATCGTTCTATTAAAGGCAAAGTTCGGGCTCAGACCCACCTAAGAAGCCCTTACCATGGCTAGAAGTGCTGGGTACGCAAGTGCAAAGGTAGCGCCACCTTTCTACATCGAAACGCGTCACTAGGACCCTAGGCGCCATGGACTTCTAACAGACTCCACCAAACTTAACATGGTCCGCCCACCGTTCGATATCTTGTCTGCGTCGCCACGTTGATCTGATTTTCTTTCTTTTTTCTCCACTGGCGGTCCAAATTTCACCCTTACTTTTACATTTGAGTGGAATCACCCCATCAATTTAATCCTGATTCTTGCCTTTAATCCGCAATCTCTGTTTCACGTTTCAGTCTGACCGTACATTTCCACCTGCAAAGTCAACAACACGCACTCTCTCCCAGACCGCTGCTTCATCTCCACTCAAAAACGCCAACCGTTTGCCCTTTCTCGAAAAACCATTACCGTTGCAGCTATTCCATTTTTTACTTCAATTAAATACAGTAGAAGTTGGCAAACATCTGTCGGATATCACGATGTTCAGCAGTTTATGATGAACATCGCGACGCAAGTTAGTCACATGGATGTCACAATTGATGGAGGCATCCAGAAAAGTTCCACTCGTCCCTTATTATAGAAACCAATTTAGCTGTGCACGTAGTCGCCTGCCCACACAGGACTGCAGAAGTATAACGCAGGGCCCTTGATAGCAGGGTCAACTGTCCGTTCGAAATGTCGAACGAAAACTGGTTCGAACAAGGTTAGTGTGGCGCGCATTAATCGAAGGAATCGTCCGCAGCACAGCGCTCGGTGCGTGGCGTAGCAAGGCACAAGACTGCTTTATAAGAGAAGAAAACGCATAGTCGCGATGACTATGATGCACAGAGAGGCAGTTTTAGGCAAATAACAGTGTTTTCTGAAGGAGTAAAGAACAGCTGGATGCATCCCCATGAAAGGTTTGACTTCTCGGGGCTGAAAATAAAGTTCTTTGGAGACCTAATTTTGGAGATGAGGACGATTCTTCCAGACAACGCCTGAAGCACAAAAGGAAGCAGAAATCTTGTAGTCTTTGAAATTGTCTCGCACTCCAACGATTTCTTTGAAGAAGTTCTAGTGCTGAAGCTAAAAACTTCGCAGTTTGTCTGCTGAAATATTTTATGGCAACGAAAAGTGAATCGTGAGAGTTTCTCGAAAATAGATCTAGAAAATGATGTGGTGCTTGTCAGAAAGAGCAAATCCTGTTCTTTCACCCATGAAAAAAGTGCATCTCAGAAATGAAAATGAAGTGAGTTATGCCCGCTTAAAGCCCAAAAACTCGCGATTTCAAAAAAAGTGTTCGGCAAAACCCCCCAAAATGTTCGAACGTGTGATTTTCTCGAAAAATGAACTTTGAAAAACGGTTTGGGGCTTGTTAGAAAGAGCAAATCCTGTACTTTCACCCCATGAAAAAGTGCATCACAGAAATGAAAATGAAGTGAGTTATGGTCGCTGAAAGCCCAAAAACTCGCTTTTGCACGAAAAATGTTCGAACGGGACAATTTTTTGAAAAAGGGGACAATCGTAAACTTTTATATGTTTTTATAGAAAGTTTTGAAACTTTTTACAGATTTCCAAAATGTCGCATACGAAAGATTTTATGGGCCTTCAAAGTTGAAGGTGCGCCTTCTTAGAATTTTGGGTTTTCCACTTCTAACAGAAGTACTTTCCGGAGAGTTAGGCAATCCTTGTAGTTTTCTGAAAGCGCACCTCAGGCACAATCAAAATCTACCTCAACAAGTCAAAAAAGTACGTCCCAAGAAAGTTATTCCCCTCTAAAATTTTTTCTTCGCCGCGTCCCGTTCTTCCAGCGCCCGGGTGATACCTGCCGCGCTCCAAGGCTGACGCCGCAACGCAGACGCGACGCTTTCTGGCGCAACGGATTCATGTCTAGCACTCTTATTAACAAAAACAGGGGGTCGCAACTGGACCCCCTCGAGAGCTAGGGGGTCGCAAAAATCCCGAAAATGTTCGAACGTGACGGTTGACCCTGCTTGATAGTTTCATAGCTGAGCATGGCGAACTCCGCCCATCTCGGTGGCGCCCACCAATAGCATTTGGCCCCTTCCTCGGCTATCCACTTTTCCCGGCCTGTGGGTCTCCTTCTAACCCACCTGCAATAACACATGACAAATTTTGCCTACTTTGACGCACACCTCACCCACTAATAGCAGTTGACCTCCTTGCGTTGTCGGACTCGATTGCTTTGAAAGACCTCTTAGAGCCGGATTATGAGTATGATGGCTAACTCCGCCCACATTGGCGTACCCCCCGTCCATATGTTGGAACAAAGAGCATATCACTTTGATGAGCAGAACCTTCCGCCCGGTTCAGGTATGCTGGGGACCCCTTGAATTATGCTCTTTTCAAACAAATTTCCCTGCTCAATGAGCTCCCTCTCAACCGAGTTATAGGCTTTTTTCACCAAGCACCGCCCGTTTAGAGAAGCTTTGCCCACCACTAGCGGTTCACCCAGATTCGACTTATCAACTCAGTGCACACCTTCACATATATTTCCCCGTTCTTCGGGCTACAACCGAAGTTGAAACTTCTGCCGTCGACATCGCCCGATTCGGCGTGTGCCCCGCCCACTGTGGGCGGGGTTCCGCTCCGGCTGATATCTGTTTTGCACTTCAAGACCCATGCCCAACCATCTTAAACTTGCAGGTGGTCCCTAGCATTGAGGTCCGTGGCGACACGGCGACGCACGCACATACAGAAGCACACACCAAACTGCTGCTTCATATACACTGCGTTTCATAATATAGGTCCACCCTAAATTTTTGCTATTCCAAAGTTGCTGTGCATTTTTGGAAAATGCCGCTATTACCAATAGTTTCCCCATAACGAAAAACCTTGATACTTGATTTCTGGAGAAATCTCGATTCAGAATTATTAAAATATCTTCCTTAGAACGTATTTTCACCGTTTCGCAAATATGACTACACATCACTTGTCGAGAGATTTTACTATAACGAAAAAACGTCACGAATTTTCAATAATGGGATGACCCCCAATAATCATAAGGAACACAATAATACGTTTTGAAATGCTGGTAGCCAAATTAGCTATTACAGTAGGATCGAAATTCGTCTGGCGCCGATGATCGACGTTTTCAGCTTTCGGCTGTTCCATTTTGCTTTACTTTGCTGTGGAACTTTATAACAATTAAGGCCCAATGATTCTCTATTGGAATCTGATTCAGATAACATGGTGGCCACCAGATAACTGCCACATTTTTTCCTGCAATTCCATCTGGCGTGGAAGGACCGGCATGGACAGCCGCGTTATCGTGCGTAAAAATCAAGGATCGAGGGATTGTTGTCGAAAAAATGGTAAAATCGCTTCAAAAGAACTTCACGATACCCGATGGAGGCGCGCTAAGCATAATAGCCTGACATCTGGGCTGCTACTCGTCCATGGTAATACTATGTCAGCAGAAGTAAGAGGGCCCAACTGTACACAATCGCGCTGCCTCCCCCAACCCACTCTTAACCCGTCTAGAATCTATCCTGAGCGCAGTGTAAGATTTCTACTCTTCAATAACACATTCCGTGACTGCTTCATCGGGGCAGTCTCTCCCGCTGAGTTCGCAAAAAATAGATATAAGTTCATTTCAGTGACTAGCTCTTGCAATCGAGAACACCCACCGTTGTGTCTCATTCCACAACAATGCTCTCTCTTCTGGCTGTCGTTCTCTCTTGTTAGCATCTGTTGTACCATAGACCGTTTGCCGCTGACTGTCCTACCGTCCGAAATCTCCTACGATGGAAACCTGCTGTACAAAGTCCGAAACGGCAATATTGTTATCTGTCTTGAAGACAAACTGGCGCAAATACGGTCGGTACAAAATATTCGACGCCTAGCTCACGGCGAATAGTGGCGTGTTTTTGGGCTTTTGCACCGCGTGGGACCAGAGCGATTTTGCAGGCGCCGCCGCTTCACATAAAATCCGTGAATTCTGAGCTTTAACTATGCAAAACCCGGATGCAACAAAATGTTTCGAATGATATTTGATGTATCAAACTTCTCAGAAGGAACAACTGTAAAAGTTCAATCGAATGGACGTTTTCTGGCAATGAAAAGGCAATTTTCAGTAGCTCTTGCTGTAGTGGACCTCAAAATTATTTTTGACTCGGTTGCTCCACTAAAAACTTGTATCTTGCTATATGTGTAGGTCTGTACTTGCTTTTACTACTCTTTTTTATGACCAAGGTTGTCAGAATATAAAGAAAACTAGGAATGAACACAATTGGGAAATTCGTAGGACTTGGAAAACCTTCGCTAAAAAGGAGCATATTCAACCATTCGATGAACCTTGCCGTGTCTAGTCATATTATGGTGTGGTCTATAGAATAGATGCAAAAAATTAGAAAAGAAGTAGCGCATGCGCGAAAAAAATTTATTTGTGTGTGGTCCCACACGGTGCTCAAGGTGTGATGCGCATGCGCTGCACAATGTCGTCAACGTGTTAATCGATGGCTATGAACGCGGCCTCTGTGGACCAGTCTCTCCCTTAAAGGCAAACCTTAGGATTAAGCTGGTGCTGAGAGCGGTTCGTTGTGATAGCTTAGCTGCGAAACGACCTGACAGTGGAGAGTAAAGCAAAGATTTTTTTTGGGAACGCTGGAATCAAGGGATGTGGTACAATGGCGAACAACGCGATCAAAGAAGACAAAATACGCCAGAGAGCACGTCGTTTGAGAGAGCACGCTGATCTCACCATCGCTCGCGGTGGGTGGGAAGCGTTGCAACTGTGATCGATCATTGCAGGCCTGTAATGATTAGCGCCTTAACCCTTTGACTACTGGTGGGACACATGTGTCCCACTTCGTAGTCAAAGACACTACCACAGTTCCAGGAATATTGAGGCAGGAGCGCTCATTTGATGGCTGAATTGTGCACATATAGAAGCTTTCTAATTCTTACTATGACATTAATCGTCAGAAGCTAAAGCGAGTCATCCTGCGTAAGTTAATCTTTGACTACTGGTGGTACACATGTGTCCCACTTCCGTAGTCAAAGTCACTACCACAGTTTTGGCACTTATTGAGATCGGAGGGCCCGCTTTATGGCGGAATTGTGCACAACTAGAAACTTGGTAATTCTTACTCTGTCAGCGAAGTATCAGAAGTCTAAGCGAGTTACGCTGGATAAGTTGATAAGCAAGTCGTTCCACAGGTCACTGGGCAGTGTGCACAGCTCCCGAAAAGGTAGTTTTCGAGTCTCACACTCTTTGTGTTGATGGTTAATGGTTTCTAATATTTCCTCAATTATTGTGAAACAGGTGAAACATAAGCAAACCGATGACGGATGGAGGTTTTTATCGGCCGCAAGCCAGTTAGAGGTCAACGGCGTTTCTCCGGCGGAGTTTTGTCACTTCGTCGGAGTAAAACGGACTCCAGAGGTTGGAATTTCCAACAGTTGGAAATTCCAACCTCTGGAGTTTTGTCACTTCGTAACTGCGTTTGATGCGGATGTGATGCGGATGTGGAAGTAGAACACTCCTATGATGACGCAGCTTTCGAGCATAAAAACCAGCGAAAATTCGTTAGAGGAGAAGCAGCCGGTGGGCGCAGCCTGTAGGCAGGGGAGCAGCACTTCTACAAAGTGCGGCTTGCAATTCTTTTCAAGTGCGTTCCCAACCGGACATTGCCTTGTTCCACGAATGAGATGTGATAAATGTGTATTTGTTGAATGGTATTTGAACTGTTCAAAATGCTCATTCGAGCGGAGATGTGGTGACAGAGAGGGGCCACTGCCGCGTATATGGTTTCTGGATCGAATCCCAGCCCAAACCAGCGGAGCGTCGGTGGTCCAATTTTACAGGATGATAGCATTGTTGCTAGAGAGCGAATTTTTACTCATACTGTCCTAACTTTTGTAATCGACGCGTCGCGACGCTTCTTAAGGTCTTCTGTAACGGTTCTGTAGCGTCGCAAAGCGTCACACCATTATAACTTCCTTGAAAGCGGGTTAAATGGAAAGATCTTTACAGCAATAGACTCGCCTCTCTGTGGCGAGTTTAACCATGTGTATACCTACTAATATGCTTGAAGATGACAATAAGTTATTCCATGAAAACTATTGTCAATCCCTCGCCTGACTGTCTCGCCTCTCCTCATTCTTTCTTCCAGTCTTATCATGGGTTAGTCGTTTAGCTACGCCTTCATTGATTTACATGCTTTCACGAGCTCTCTCACTTTCTCGGCCCCATTTTAGACCCACCAGGGCCCTTGAGGTATGCGTCCCGAATAGAAGAGGGACCCTTCCCTGGTAAGGTATGCTCTCCCCGAAAACTCTCAGGGAAAAAAGCCACGCCTCCAGTTCTCGGGGAATTTTCCCCGATTGACATGCAAACGGCGAAATATCCTTGCAATTGACATGCAGTCTGGGAGACATACCCGAGAACCGATGCTATTTTCTTTCCCCGATTTCGGGGAGAGCATACATCCTTCCCACTAGTCGGGCTAGTCTCGGGGTCTGCCTTCATTGACAGATTAGCAACTGTAGGTGATTCATCGGAAGGATCTTGCGATGATATTGCAGGGTAATATTTTCACATTGGGATATATTGTAGATTAGTGGCGAAGCATGTGTATCCGATGAGGTTATCCTGATTATGCTGGGTTATTCCAAAACTCTTGCCTGATAGGCAGGCGAACTCGTTTTGATCTCGTTTTGATTATGATTATGATTGCAATCTAGTGAAGGAGTTCTAGCCCTAGCCCCAGCATCCTTGTGATAAGTCTCACATAGCGGAGTGCGACCAAAACAGCAATTAGCAACTTGAAACAAGTCAAATTTAGGTCCTGCTTTAAAGGGACGAATCATCAAAGCTGGGATTGTTCCCATGCCTGACATGCAGCAAGTGACCGATTGTAGGGTTGCGTTACAGGACCATTCATTTTTGAGGGGTCTTATAGCTCACCCTTTTGGATGGTTTAGTGCTATAGACCCTCGACCTCTCTGCCGTTAGTGATGAGTCCCTTAGCTGAAACATTTGAAATTCAGCGATAACGGAGACGCTGAGTGGAGATGACGCGACCATTCCGAATCGTCGCTTCATAGGATCCGTCAAAAATGGCAGCCTTTCTACGCGACCCTTCCAACTGATCTAGTGCTGCATGCCGGCCGAGGATGAATGCTCAATTTCATGATGCGTCAGGGGCCGGAGATAGAGATTTGCCCCCTTGCGGGTATTTGACCCGTCTCCGCCCGGAGACTGCTACACTGGTCTCTGGAGTTTTCATACCCAACGGTAAAGACGCAGAAGGTGAGTGGCACTATTGCTTGGAATAGTCGCGTAACGGGTTGTCCAAAAATGATTGTCCATATGGCACGACCCTTTAGTGGGACTCTGGTATTAGCGAATCTCCAATTTTGAGGGCCTCCACTCTTTGAAAGGTATAGAATGCTGTTGTAATTCTCATTAGGTTATATTTTTATTGAGGGGATGCGGAAAACCGCATTTTTTCATGTGTATTCTATAAGCTTTCTACATGCTATTTTACACAGCTACGTCCGCAATCCTCATGATTCCTTTCAAACACACAGTTTTTGCGAGGAATAAGTGTTTAGATGCAATGAATGATAATGCACTACATTGACAAACCCAATCAAGTATGCTCCGTGCGCCAACAACATGAAGCGCAAATTCAGGTTTCAATCTTTCCCGATCAGGCTTCCACCGCTAAGCTCAGTACTAACTGCTTCTACTACCCGGCACTTAAGACGTCTATCCCTCACCGGATCAAATGCAATCATCACCGTCGAGGATTTCGCAACGCATGCTTGACCTTGAAGGACAAAACTCGTTAAAATTAATGTTCTGTTGGAAGGATGGGTCGTGGATGGGTTGAGGAGGGTGCAAGCGCACGACATGTGGAAGAATGCCTCCTATCAGCAAATAAGGCATAAAATAGTTCTTCGAGAAATCAGCAGCGAAGGCTCATTCGATCACATTTATTGGCAAGCTTTCGCTGTATAACAGCTTCTTCAGGCCTTAAAATTACATTTCAAAGTACACAAATACATCGCACTGAATTCCTTAAAAGCATAAGCTCACGAAAGTACTAACCAGTCTGGTGACAATTACCGCTATATTCTGCAATACAATAATATATACAGAAGTAAAAACTGTTAAGGACACAACCAACGGAAGGACGGCTTACCCCGACACCACTCCCACGCAATTAAAAGTTACTAAAATGCGATGTGCGTGACTATTGTAAGGAATGCTTTATCGCCACCGCTAAGATATTAATCTCAGTGCCTCCATGAGCTCATCCCTGTTGTTCATTTCCAGGAGATGCGTTTTATAGCAAGTGCTTCAAGCAGCTTCCTCTCTAGTTAGACTGGTTAGTATTTACATGAACTTATGCTTTAAACGCATGCCCCAGGATCGCACTGGTGTGGCTCTTGCACACGAATGTGAATGTATCGGTGCCAAGTGGGCCGGCAGTGAAGAAAAAAGGAAAAGAATCCGTCGAAAAACGCTCAGGTTGAGGGCTCACTCACCTTCCTAATTGGCTGTGCTAAAGGAACGAGAGACTAAGCGCGAAGAGGAGAGTATGGGGCGAGAGAGCGCATCAGATGAGAGAGCACCAGACAACGGCCTGATAAGAGAGCTCGTTCGCTGCAGCTCGAGCAGCTTACTTTGCAAGCCCAAAGCGTTCTTGTCGGTCGAATTCCGTGCACGTGAACGCCACATTTGTGATTGTCCCCTAGGGTTCTATACTTCGTTTCATAATTGAAAGGGTCCACCCTAAATTTTTGCAACCCAAGGTTGCTGTGCATTTTTTGGAAATGCTGCTATCACCGTTAGATTCCTCATCACGGAAAACCTTCATAGTGTTTTTCTGACAAATTCCCCCTCAAGTAACCCAATTAACTTTTTTAGAACGAATTTTCACCGTTTCATGAATATCGGGCCACTCATAAAAAGTTTCCATTTCTCACGATCCGTGAAGGGAATCAGGGAAGCGGGGAAATATGTGGGCTCAGTCGACATCGAGTTTACCATACCTCGTGTTATTCGCCTCTCTTCCCAGTAACAAGCTCAAGCTAGAGCACTTACTGAAGTGGGATAGCTGAGGAGCAGAATTTCCTCCCATGTCGGCCGGCTCATACTGCATAAGCGACTATGTGCAAAATCCTGGTCAGTGCGGAGAGAAGAGTCGCTTAGGTAAATAAAGACTGCGTTTCCTTCAAAATTTAGGAGGAATTGGGTGTCTTCTCTCGAATTATACAAGGAGTCCGAACAAAGTCCGTACTGAAATGCGGCCTTCCGTGAGCAAAACCACCGTGTGGTGAGTAAGCCAGCAGAGCAATAACATCTTCAACGGATTGATGAAGAGCGTTCCAAGATTATTTGAGCGCTACAAGATCGCAAGTCTCCATTTCTCCGTGGAAAAGGGCTCAACTTAATGAGCGATGGTGTGGCTGTTAAGACCCTTCGCGATCTTGGACTCTACCTCCTTGTTTCGTTCTACAGGTGGTCTGAGATCGACGTGGAAAAGTTTATTCTAGGTGGATATGGCAGAAAAAGAGGGTACAGGATGATCGCGTGAAAATCGCAGATGGTTTCAATGTAACGTAATTTCGGCGGTGAATCCCTTATGGTTTGAGGCACCTTTGAACGACTGAGTAGCTAGAGCTCGCTTTTGTTTCCGTTCACAAAGATTCCACAGGGTATCGTGAAGTTCTTTCGAAGCGGAAGGTCTTCACCAGCCCGCCCCGTTTCTTTTCAATCAAAGATACCCTGTTATCCTTAGATTTTCACACTCAGATAACGCGGCTGTCCATTGCTGAGTCCCGAGCTCGCGCCAGAGGTGAACTGCTGTAGGGATTAAAATTCGGTCGCAGTTTAGCTGGGGGCCACAGTTACTTTGAATGCTGTTTCATTAGAGAAACTCTACATTGGGCTCTGTAGTTAGTTATAAAGTTCCACAGCAATGTTAAGCAAAATGGAACATGGGCCGAAAAGCTGAAAAGGTCGATCATCGGCGCCCAGACGAATTTCGATCCTACTGTAATAGCTAATTTGGCTACCAGCATTTCAAAACGTATTATTGTGTTCCTTATGATTATTGGGGGGTCATCCCATTATTGAAAATTCGTGACGTTTTTTCGTTATAGTAAAATCTCTCGACAAGTGATGTGTAGTCATATTTGCGAAACGGTGAAAATACGTTCTAAGGAAGATATTTTAATAATTCTGAATCGAGATTTCTCCAGAAATCAAGTATCAAGGTTTTTCGTTATGGGGAAACTATTGGTAATAGCGGCATTTTCCAAAAATGCACAGCAACTTTGGAATAGCAAAAAATTAGGGTGGACCTATATTTATGAAACGCAGTGTATACTTCTGACCGAAGAGAAGAGTTCACACGACCTCTGCCTGGGTTGTGCCTTTAAGGGCTTCAGTGCAGTGATATATAATTTTAAGGCCTGAGAAGCTCTTATACAGTGAAGAAGCTCTTATACAGCGAAAGCTTGCCAACAAATGTGTATGAATGAGCCTTCACTGCTGATTTCTTGAAGATCTTACACAAATGAGGCTCAGGGATAGCTCAATTTTGTCAGCACAAAAAAGTGTTCAACGAAATTCAGACATGCCGTGTCGTGGAAAGACTGATTTCCTCCTTAGAAATGTACCAAGCCGCTCAACCTTCAAGCCTTACTGATGCCAGCTTTTACTTTCGCGTATGGACTCTTCTGCGCAACTAGTAAATATAATTTACTATGATGACATATGAAACAAGGAGTATATGGTTACAGCAGACTAGTCGCCGCATCAATATCCGTGGCTGTGGCTCAAACTTGAAAACAAAGAAAAACAAAGAAAAGACAAATGAAGAAAAGGTGGGGGAGAGAAGGATCGAAGCATCATAATCCGTGGCTAACTTGTTAAACTTTGAAGTCCAGTCTGGGGGGGGGGAATGACTGAGGCATCATCATTGGTGGTTAACTCGGAGGGGAGAGCAAGAGAGAGGGGGAGCCATTTCCCATTTCTAGGGGTTTTAGATATTTTGATTGTTTATCATAGGTTTTTCCGCTTTGAAAGGCGGTGGGACCAACTTCGCAGTTTTTTTTGAGAATCATTTTCTGTCGGCATGATTACCCTTGAGTAAGTGTTCTGCCTCGACTTTTGAGCAAGCGGTCGTGAGCAGAGAATCGCTGACTGTTAGCAGTAGGCTGATCAGCGCTGATACTCGAAAGCCTTGTACAATATTTCGGTCTTCAGTAGCGCATCTCCAAACGCGTGGTATAGCGCAATCGTGGAGAAGATATTTTTGCTAAGTTGTGGGGATACTTGGATACGAAACGCTTTCGTGCAAAGCAGTGAAAATGTGCTTGAAATCACCGAAAATCATCAGTCAGTGATATTTTCACCGGAGTTTGATGACGGTATCTAGCAGCTCTTTCTGATTGAACAACATTTTGCTCTGTTCACGGCAATAACAAAATTTTAATATGTGGAAGCCACATAATAGACGAAGCCGTCAATTGATCAGCTACAGGGGGACAGGACAACGGCTAGTTTCTGTGAGCATTTCTCTCTATAATGACATGGTTCTCACAGGAATTTAATAAAAATAATGGCTCCTTCCAGTGCCTGTTCCATGAGATCAATCGAAATCGGAAACCAGTGTGGAAACTTTCGTAATTCCTTGCCTCACTGAACGAAGCTTCGTAGCAAACAGATACACTGACGATGGCACTTTCAAAACACTTGACTATCATTTTTAAATGTCTTCGGGACTCAACGTCCTCACAGGTTATCTATTCACGCCAAAATGTTCGTCCGTAATTTGATGTCGTGCGGAATCTCCGGAATCGAAATCTCCTACGTACATCAATGATGCTCCAATGATGCGAAGAGTCACTCCTAGAGGAAATCAGAGCAGGTGCACTACCACAAAGGTCTTTCAGAAACTGAAGTTCTTTGTGAGGAAGGAGTTGCGTATGTGCGCAGATTGTATGTGCAATACTGCACCTAAATTTTGAAACATCTACGCGTTGCGACGGTTTTGTAGCGTCGCAAACCGTCGCACCGTCATAACTCCCTCAAAGCGGGTAAAATGAAGGATCTTTACAGCAATAGACTCGTCTCTCTGTGGCGAGTCTAACCATGTGCAAAACTACTAATTTGGTTGAACTGATAATAAGTTATTCCATGAAAACTATTGTCGATCCCTCGTCTGACAGTCGCCTCTCCTCGTTTCCATTATCTCTCCAATCAGGGACCAGCTCTTAGCTACCGCCTCGATGATTTCGTAACGCCTCACTTCGAGCCCTTCGCCACTTACGATTGGACGTAAACGCCAAGGATGCTCGCCTCTTCGAAAAAATTTCCCGCGCGCGCTCGTTTAAACAATCTAGCACTGAGGCGACCTTCAGCTCAGCTACATATACATATACGAAATTCACTAGCTCCTTGGGATCCACCTGGAGGGACGCGGTCAAGTGTGGGAAGGGTGGGCAAGGTCTCGCGAAGTACAAA
>MU873290.1:4022-15128 GCA_036418205.1 Ostertagia ostertagi | reverse complement strand
GCGGCGATTTAAAGCAACAGTCCAGGCAGGGTTTCAACTACTTGGTCATTAGGCGGTCAAAACATGCCCCAGCCCAACTAAAGTTTATAGGAAATGTCTTTAATTTCAAAACCTACCTCTAAAATGCGCTGGAAGGGGTCGAAGTCCTCTTGGAGGGGGCGGATCACCCATAAAGAGGCGGATCGCCCAACATACGCTGTGCAGAGTCCGCGCTTGACTAGCGATCGTTGCGGGACCGCCGCGCTGTATGAGGTCGATTCCATAAGAAACGCAATTGAAGCGCTTCAATTTCGATTGCTGGCAAGTAGTTATGTATTTGCAAGCATGCAGCTATTTGCCAGCAGTTGCAATTAAAGCGCATGTACTACGGGCAGGTTCGGACAACTCGTCCAACAACAAGAGACTACGTTTCTTCCCATAAACGGTGATAAACGGCAGGGTGTTCCTGCTGTCTATAAGGCCCTGCAGTTGGGCGTTTTCGTTTTCACCTTTTTTTTCTCTTTAACGTTTCCCCCGAAGTTCTTGCCCCTCTAGGCTTAGCCTCATAGTATGCCCCCACATCTGGCGATAGCGCCGAGAGAACTCTATACGGTAGTACCGATTCAAAAACACTCGGCTCCATCACGAGAAACTGGGAATTGCATCCTGTCTGAGCCATCCAAGCCTTCTTTCCTTTCCCAGGTTTTCTGGGAAAGCAACCGTTGTTACTCAAAAATCCACCGATCCCGTAATTTGGTAAGCTAATCAAGTATGCACTGAAACGCTTTTACGATTTCGGGTGGAAGACGAATGCGTGGCTCACTTCTACGAAACACAACAGATTTCCTTCATAAATGATGACCTAAAATGAAAAAAAATTGGGATATATAATTAGAAAGACCGAGAAGACCGTTTAGCGCGTGTAGCAGGGTGAGCTAAATGCCTCTGACCTGCCGCCACGGAACACGTATAATTGAAGGTCAGCACGTGTTCCTTGACCTTAGTTGGGCTCCTTTATGTTTAACCTAATTTGGCCGCCTTGTCTTTTCTTCTCCAATGCCTACTACATTTGTGCCTTCATTTTTTAAATTCCAGTTTGTTTTTCATTTTTACAACAATGTAACTTCCCTCGTTCCAAAGAAACAAACATTTTTGAGTAATGTGGAAATAATGAAAATAGAGAAAAGCAAATAAACCTAGATATTCAGAGAATCTTCTGATGTCTTTAAGGACAAAAGACCCACCTAATGCCCTAAAGTGGCTAGAAGCGCATGGGACGCACTGCAGGCGACTCGCCAAGTTCCCGCATCCGAAATGCGTCACTAAGGCGCTAGGGGCCAAGGACTTTGACACGCTCCACCTGTTGCGACACGCTCCGCCCACCGCTCGATATCTTGTCTGCGTCGCAATGCTGATCTGCTATGCTCTCTCTTCTCGGATTTCTCTACCGCTCTCCGCGCTCACATTATCTCTCATCTCCCTGCCGGCCTTTTGAACTTCTCCGCAACGTAGAGCAAAAGCTCGTATTTCCTGTGTATTTCACGAATTTTTTTCCTTTTTTCTCCACTGGCGGTCCACCTCCCACCCCTACATCACATTTGAGTAGAATTACCTCATCAGTTTAAGCTTGAATCTTGCCTTTAAGGAACTAATTTTTGAGTGATCTCGCACAGAGGGTACCTGTATGTCAGTTACATAAGGGACTCAAAAGTTAAAAAATGACCATTTTTCTCAAAATCGTCCAACGTTTTGTAAGATGCGCTTTGAATTCGAATTTCATTTTTAACTTATTGTATGCTATACGAAGTTATTACGATATTTATTTATTCGGTATTTTGACAACATAGTTGAATGCGGCGTCTGTCCGATCCGGAAATGCGACGTTTTGCCCTACCCATTACCACCACGACCCACCAATACAGCACTGGTGAGAACTACAGGGTGGGCAAAAATTACGGTAACAGGATAAAGTGTTCATGGAAGCAATTCGGCCAGCAAGACACACGTGGACCCCAACAATGTATTCATAGGAAGGTCACCAGACAGAATACAACATCACTTCTTGGACTGGCCGCTGTTTGCGTTTATACCTGAATGAAGTCATCTCGGGAACGCATATGGCCTGTTGTGTAGGTAGGTGACATCGAGCTTACCCTAGGATCTTCTTTAATTCGTCGATGCTTTAGTGATACTCGTAGTAGCCCATCGTCTTCAGTAGACTCCACGGAAAATAACCCACTTGCTTTAACACGGGAAAATAAGGTGGCCCCTCGTTCAATGGCATGAATTCGGAAAATTCTGCAAAACCAATGTTGCACAATATTTGCTTTGTGCACAAGCGGTCTACCTTGCTGTTGTGTCTAGTGATTTCTCTCCGGGGTCTCTTCAACCAGGTGCATTTATTAGGTTCGAAGGAAATCGAGATGTTTGGTTAGCGCTCTTGTTACCGTAATTTTTGCCCACCCTGTAACAAAATACCGACACATAATTACACGTCCACCTAAGAATTTCTTAAAATATCGTAATACATACAATATACTAGATAAAATCGCGCAATCTTAAACGTTACTCGACTTTGGGCAGTAAGCAATTTACGACTTCCACAGTGATCGCCTCTCTCAACGTCTTCTTATGTAGATACGGATCCTTTTCCAAATCAGAATACAACGGGTACTCGCTGAATACAATAAAGTAGACTGATGATTTTGCTTTGAGGACTTCAATGCATAGCTCCCCAGATGTGAATTGTGAGCTCAGTCAAATTCAGCTCTGCGTTTTCATGCAGGGTCAACCGTTCGTTCGCACTACTCGAACGGTGAGAGGGGGTCGTATTTGGGGTTAAGCAAGGTTACCAATGTCTGAAAGTTGGAATGGGGTGGGGGCGTCTGAATTTGTGGAAGTTGAAGAGGTAATGGAGAGAGATGTGGGTCGCTTTTGACGATTTTTGACGACTACAGCGAAAATTTCATGAAAGAAACGTACAGTAGATAAAATTGGAAGATTTGCTGCTTCATTAGAACTCATTAGTTTTGCTGCTAGTCATTACTATTCACCCCCCCCCCCCATTCCCGCTCCCCTTGCTCGACAGCCGCTCCAGAAGGAAAAGGGCGGAGTTGGATAGTTGACGAGTCTCGGAATCGAAACTGTGGTAACATAATGGCAAGGGTGGTGGTCGGGGTAGGGGGTAGGGGGAGGGCGTTATTGGAGGAGCCTTCTAGGACTGATGGTGGTGGTGGGGGTCGCATCGAGACCCCTTAAAAAGGTGGGGGAGAGCTTCTTGCACCGGTTGAGGGTTGAGAATTTACAAGAGCAGAATGAATCGTCGCCTTCCTCCGCAATTTTTCAACATTTTTAGAAAAGTGAGAAGGCGGCAGTTCATCCTGCTCTTGTGGGTTCTCAATCCTGCTGGTGCAAGAAGCATGAAAGCAACTGTAATCAAACATCCAATAAAATGAAATCGATAACATGGATAAAATGCGTGTTCTACTCGAAGCTGTTCAAGACGCGCCACGCACTCGACTTCCTTTTGAACTCGTAGTAGCATTTGAGTGCATAACTGGATTATGTTAGGGGTTCCGTGATTTCAGTGCTTTATCCTTTGATATGCGCTCTCACGAAAGAAGTTTTACAGAAATTGGGTAGCTCTCGAAAAAACTCCGAAGAATCGGAAGGCCGGAAGGAGGAAGTGGAACACGTCAAAAAGAGGACAAGGCTACGAAGCGTGTAAGATATGCGTCTCATGAAGAAATGAACGGCAAGCTAGCTCTATGAACTATTTCTGCGTTTTTCTGTTCTCCATAGCTATTCGACCATTATTCATGGTCATACGACTCTAAAAGAAAAGGGGAAGAACGGAACGGAGACAAAAGAGCATTTGGCGCGTCTTGTTCTTACAAGAAAGAGGGGCCAAAATCTGTCACATTTGCGAGGACGGGACATTTGAATAGCAGCAATCATAGACTGATCGGGATCGCTTGGAAGCAGTATCTAATCTAGCTTGAAAGACATAGAACTGAGTTGCTTGCTGGTCGCAAAAACGATCAGCGCTATCGCAAGATACGGGGGCGCCTCTCAGGACGAAACATGGTAGGGGGCAGAAACTGGGGGTAGAAGGAAAATTGCTTGCGCTTCTAGGGGTTGTTCACGCTTCCTGGAGCCTCCCCTGCCCGCTTGAAGATTAGCCTGCAGTATCAGTCCAGTTGGTTCGATTGGGTTCTTAACACGTTGACGACATGGCGCGTTTTGTGCTTTTGCACCGCCTGGGACCAGAGCCATGTGATTTTTAAGTATGCTAATGTATGACCTATAGAATGAGTACAAAGACCTTAGGAATAAGTCGCACAAGCGCAAGAAAAAGGGATGACTTGGGTGGGACGCGTTACCGCGTCACAATGTCCCACGAGGTGCGCAAAGTGGGACGCGTTACCGCGTCACGCTGTCGTCAACGTGTTTAAAAAGGAGTTGTGCAGCGTCGGTTTCAAATGCGCCTGCCGCGGCAATGCCCCACCGGTATTTTGCACGATTTGCTCCAAAAGTCCTATTCAAGAAGGATACGATTTGCTCGAGAGCTCTCATGTATGGCGCAAATCGCTGAAGTTGGTCTTTCACTTAGAAGAAAAAAAACTTGATATTTCAAGGGAATGTGGAAAAATAGGTGCTTCGAAGGAGTGCCAAGCAACTTCGAGTTGTCGTAGAGATAGCCCAGTTTCAGGGCAAATGCAGATGTAGATGAAGACAAATGATCGATGTCGAAGTTCTGTTCTGAGGACATTCCCACACCAACAAAAAACGCATGTACAGTGTGGAAATAAATGCGCCTAAGGAGGCCACCCATCATGCGTTTATTGTGAGACAAAGTCGCCAAGATCATTTACCGAGCCTCAGTGACGACTACGTCGACACCTTTACGGCAACCTAGTCCGACCGATGAGATCCGGCTTGTAGTTCAATGAGTCACAAATGGACAAAAAAACGCTGTCTGGTCTCAAACACGTCACTACCATTTTTAATATGTTTTTCGGGAAGAGGGGGGGGGGTTGGCGGAAGTGGTGCAATCGCTCACGACGGACCAGCCGCACGTCCGAAGATAAAATTCTGGTTTCGTGGCGACGTCCCAGGTCTACCAAGCCTCCCACCTCTCCTTGTTTGATTAGTTGGTACCAGAGTTGTCTGGGAGGATAAAAACAGTGCCTTGTGTATTGGCTAGCTTCAGAAGGTCATTCAACCGGCCAAATCAGATTTAAAGAGCCAGTACGATTTTTGGCTGGGCAGACTAGAAAAGCGCAGCATCATCCAAAAGGGATTGTCTGCACCGGGGGCTACGACGCTCATAGTTCTGAATGCTAACTGCCACTAACCTATACTTTTCATTCAGAGCATCTTCGCCTACAAGGGCCAACGCGGCCAAAGGATTTTTTAGGCAAGTGCTCAATTTGCTTTTTAGAATGGGGAGATAGCTGGGTTCAAAAAAGATTATCGTAGTAGTGGAAGGTAGTGGCAGAAGGGCAGCGTTTATAGGGGAGAAGGTCGTTCTCTCGGGATCGTTAAAAATTTTTCAAACACTCCGTTAGACGATAACCTTGGAGGAGTTTTGGGCAAGAATAGGAGCGGGACAATTGATGGAAGCTTCAGCGACACTATGGACGCCATTTACCATTATATGTGGCCCTTTTTTGGGGGACCGCCGTTCTGACAAACCCATGCGACATGCGACAACTTACCCCACCTCCGTTTCCATCATATGGTAACCTTTCACTGAAGTCAAATGTGGTTTTGGAAACTCCTGATGAAGAATATGGTCAATTCCCTCACAATGTTACCGACACATTGGAGCAGACACATAGCGAAGTGCTGAGAAAGCGTGCAATTTTTGAGTTTTTAGATCACAGCAAACAGATTGTGAGCACCAAGGTCCACTGGTTCCCTCACACCTACTATAAATTCATTGGAAGATGGGGACTTTAAAAAGATAGTAACTATTCAAAGGATCAACCGAGGAAGCTACATAGTGTATATGCCAAACAAGCACCCAACGCCTGCGCGATTCTGGATGAAAGTCAGGTGAGCGGCGCATTCCAGGCAGGACCAAGAAAATGTATCAACGCTGAGCGTTAAGCTAACCATAACCTCCAGCTACAAAGCTACAGTATTAAGTAGCATAAAAGGTCGAAATAAATTTTCTAAATTGAAACAAAAAGGCCCGAAATTGAACGGTAAGGACACACGAAGGAGATTTCGATCCCACATAAGGGTTCCGCGCCATTTGCCTTACTTTTCATCGAATAATGCCTTGCAATAAATGGTTGGGTGGAAAACAGAGGCCTTGTCAGGCAGATCAGGAATACAAAAGAATGGAGATAGACGAAAATGATCCAGGGATGAGGAAAAATACAAAATATACTTAATCTTGCTTCCCTAATTATGCCTCACTTTGTCTAATGGAGAGGAAGAGGAAGAAAAAAGAAGAAAATAAGATTAGGGATGAGGATCCATTCCTGCACTTCGGAACACGTAATTCGGACGGAGAGCATCGGAATCGGAGCAATCATGCCCCGCCCCAAAAAAGTGCGGCCGCGAATTTCTCACTGGGAAGTTCGTGCGCGTAAAATCGATAACTATTCTAAAGTGCGCCCGCTATGATGCTGACTAATCTATTGAATTTTTTTTACATTTATAGTCAAAAACAAATTCACAGAGCATATGCTTTCCAGTAAAAGTGAGGTATGAAATGTTTGAGTTTTTGAGGCCTACGAGCGTAAGTTCGATATCTATTCTACGTGTGAGCACATGCACTTTTGATAGTCGTTTTACGAAAATCGAAAGCAGCCGGTCGGCGAGCTCCATACGTTTAAAATATATTGATTTATTCTATTGAAATTCGATGGTCATAAATTCAAACGAAGGCGAACAGCAAAACAGAAGATTCGGGTAAAATGAGTTGACCAGAAATCGCTTGAATAGCCCACTTCACACGCGCTCCAATTAAACCTGTACGAGACTGAAAGAAACTCGCGTAATGCGCGCCTTAATGGCGAAATCGTCTACGCGATGATTAGATTAAATGAAATGATAAACCGTCTAACGTGGACCAATATCCTTTTTTCCAAGGTGGGCCACGCATTCAATACGTACTTGGGATTTTAGAAGCTTTTGAAGGCATTTTCGATCCAAAAACTACAAAGATGTCTTGAGAAAGTGGAACTTCCTAGAAGTCGGTATTTTGTTAGCTGAAACGAGAGTGTTGCAGTTGAATGACCCCAGGGGGATTGGCTTCAAATGGCGTAAGGAGCCTTTCCTAGTTCCGGATCGTGAGGAGGATAGCAGCGCTACATGTCACTGTCCGCCTTCACCGCATGGGGTCCCGTCGCGAACAAGAAATATTAAGGTGGGATTACGACAAATAACGAGCACTCTATGTATAATTAATTATTACCAAGCCAATCGTCGTTTGTTAAGTGGCTCCCGTCGCGCTCAAGACTAGTTGAAGATGTTGTAACGACCAATAATTGACGAGCAATGAACAAAGGATCATTAATCCAATTTAGTCGAAAATAGCGTGGTGGTCGGCACTGATTAGGAGGAAAATTGAGGAGTTGTTCAGTGAAGTGGGGCTTTCACCAATAAGATGTCGGTCAGACTCTGCGATTGCATCGCGCGATGCAGTCGCTCTTGCAATGTGCACAAGCGACGGGCGATTGGCCCCGCCCACATCGATGCAGTCGACATCGGTATCGATCGCGGCGGGCCATTGCCCGCCGCTTGCACTTTTGGCAGAGCGACTGCATCGCGCGATGCAATCGCAGAGTCTGACCGACATCTAATGTATAATTAATATTTCAACTAAAGTAAGTTAAGTAATAATAAATAGAACTGCAATTTTTGTAATTATCACTGTAATAAAGATTTTATGTTTTTTGTTTCTTTTTAAATTGTAATTGTAATTTTTATGGATAAGATTTCATGTTCTACATTATACGATAACTTTTAATTCTGTAAATGTGTTATTATGGGGTCCAGAACAAGAGGTAGTCTAGTTTCCGTTTCGCACGTGCCCTTAGACGGAAACTAGACGGATTGAGTATCCTTCCTCTGTGCTCGTCAGTAATGGAAAGAGGGAAAGACTGTTGTTCAAGACATTACTACTTGAAAAAGTAATAAACGGGAATAATAAAAACAGATTCAGAAAACTGCAAATTTAAATTTCAATATCAATTGTGCTGGATTAAAATAATGCCAATAATAGTTTTTGATTGTTAACTGCTGTTTTTGGCCGCAGTTCGCCTTGCGAATGTTTCACAAGAATGCTGGGTTGTGAACAAAACTTTCGCCCCAGGCGGGACTAGAACCCGCACCTCTCGCTTTCCGGGCAAGTGCGCTACCAGTTACGATATGCTTATGCCATAGTAACGCTACCCGAGCTAGCAATAATAATATTTAATATGTGTGCAAGGTTAGCAGATACCCTCTGCAGTAGTTTCCATTCCCCAGGACAAATTTGGCGACTAATGGTCGTCTACGGTGGTAATTGAACGAGGTTCAGCTTTTCAAGTACATCAGTTGTGACGACAATAATGGAAGGGGCCGCTTGTCTGCGTTTTCAGATTAGAATATGGCGAAAAAAATTAGAGCTGGATGAAAATGGAAGGTGACATATGCAGTGATTCCTTTCGGTTCGCCGTGATTCTCGTTTACACATTCCACGGTTTTCTCAAACTAGGCAAAACATGAATACACGGCGCATTCCAGGAGAAGTATTCGAAATTATCACATTGTGATTGTCGTTTATTTATTTATTATGCATCGGCACGGTTTTATGTTTTGAAACAAAGAATGACATGTACAGATGGAAAAGTCAGAGATTGAAAAAATAATCAATTACGAGGATAATTTCAGACTCTTCAGGATGCGACATGCATTCGGCAAAATTAAGATTTACGGCTGCTTGCTCAGATGGCAGTCTTTCAAAACGATGGTATGAGACTGACCTGTGCAGCTAGTGCGCACATGCTTACGGCACACGTAGGATCAAGTCTAGCGACAGCCCTTGCAACTCCTCTATTCTCTCCATGTTTTGGGTGCGTAGCGTTTCTCCTCCTGGGGTCAGGTCACCTAAAATTGAGACGCCGTTCATTCGCTCGGAGCAAGCTTAGGACTAAGCCTAGGCCCAATCATAGGCTTAGGCATAAGCCAATGTGTAAGCATAAGCCTTAACCTAAGTCTAAACCCAAACTTAACCTTAAGCTTCAATGATCGCGCAACTGTGGTGACCTGACCCCAGGAGGAGAAACGCACGTCTCCCCATGTTTTTGGCCCAGCGCCAAGCACGTTTTATTCATACTCTTCAGCTTACTTCTTCACAGATACTACACAACGCCAGGGTGAGCTGCTTGCAAAATAATAGAAGAATAAAATTGTATTACAGTTGTAATAGGATAATGACCGCCCAGAAATAACCCCAACGAAATATGTAATAAAAGAGCATTAGAACGGCAGAGAGGGGGTCAAAGAGTAAGCCTATACCCATTCTCATAAATTATTAATCGCATCAAATAATCCATCTATCGCAATATCTACTCAAGTACCCAGGGGAGGAGGGGGTACGGACAGATGGGTTCTTTGGTTAAGAATTCGTCATTCAAGTCCAATGTAAATCACCTTCCATCTCTGGGGAAGCAAGCTCCATCTCGCAGCCACTGGGTGAGCTCAGTGTTTTGGAAGCCTACACCATCAGGCCTAGGGCCAAGAATTCCAATTCGGATTTGGAATGCGAAGACCATTAGGGCGGATAGCTTCGAGCCATCAGCTTAATTGCACTTCAATTGCTTTCAAACAAGACGAGATGGGAAAATGGTGTCCCGCCAGTGGACTGAGAAAGCGGAAAACGATGGAACACAGATTCATTCAAGTCGCTGCATTCACGAGACACCAAAGTTCTAAACGAATCCGCATTGTACAAGGAGTATAAAAGTAAAAGGAATCACGTTTAGGGGAGAGAAAATTCAAGTGCCATGAAACTGCCATCACTTAAGAACTAATCAGCCCCAGAGGAGGGGAGGGAATCTAGAGAAGGATGAAATACTTTGTTGACTTCTACCTAGCATTTCCCTCCATGGCTAGTTTAGTACGCTACTGTCGTACCTGTTTTGAATGTGCCCCCCCAAACAAGGCCAATTGAATCCTACAAAAAGCATGTATGCTGAGTTATTCCTGTAAAACACCTATGACGCATTGATACGAGTCGAAAGATTAGAAGGGTTCACAGAATAAAAAGGAATTTGCTGGACCTTGCAGCGAGAAAATGTACACAGTTCCGGTCTTGACGTAGCCTTCTAGGAAGATTTACAACTACAAACGGTGTTTTCGAAAGGGAAAACAACGACCAGCGGGCTCAACTGGTCGCCGTGACGTTTACGGAAACGCATCAATTACACTGACATGACCGTAACCAGTTACTAGGTGAACAGACAGGAAGGTTCATGACACCGATGAAGCTGCAGAAATGGGCCGTTTGTTGCAAAGAAAGGGCGTCGCCCAGCGATATCGAGAAAAACCAAAAAAATCGGTAACAAAAGCAGCATTTTTTGCGGTAGAAAAAACAATTGTTGTTGTTGAATATCGTCAATAAGCTGCTCCGAATTTCTTCAAATCTCTGGATCATAATAATATCATAATATCAAATTTCATATTGATTATTATTCATATTCATGATCACCATAATAATTTGGCAGTCAAACAAACACATAAACAAATCAAATAAACAAATAAAAATAAGAAACTGAACAAACATCTATGTGAACTGAACAAACGCACCCTGTAGTCTCTCCTCCCCTCTCGCTTAGCCCTGTTTTCACAAAAAAAGGAGATGTTATACTTGGTTTCACATGCATTGCACTGCAATGCCCCTATATCTTGCGATAGCGCTGGTTTCCGCTTGAGAGCAACAAAAATGGCCTGCCGCTTCAGAAGAGACTCTTTTTTATCAGTGAATAAGTGCTTCATTGAGTTCGACGGCAAGGTTCCAATTAGGAACGGAACCAATCTATCGTACCAAATCAGACGAATAGAACGAAAATCAGGCACAAATCTCGTATCTGCGACGGTGCCTGGTGGCGGCTGTGACTGATAAGA
>MU873288.1:0-11006 GCA_036418205.1 Ostertagia ostertagi | reverse complement strand
ATTTTTCGTGGATCCAGATTTTTATATCCAGAGAGCCGTAGTTCCCTGGCTGGTCCACTCAGACGCGCCGTTTGCTTCACATCCTTTCATGTTGGTGGACTCATTTGAAAGATAAAATATCTGTCAGTAAACGTGCAAATTTCGGATTATTTAAGCTTGTCGTAATGAATCACTGGGGTAGCTAATACTAAGCGGACCCCTTTGGGCCACGAAAAATTCATGTTGATAGAATAGCACAGTTATTGGAATTCCTCTGGCCAAGCTTGCACACCATCGATAATCCTTGATTGTCCTCCGACAGTGATGATCCTACTGCATCAATTGGCCTCGACCTCTTCCTTCCAGCGGGCCAATACGACCTTCCCCCTGTCGACCTGTCGAGGATTCCTCAACGCATGCTTGACCCTGGTGGGGGGGGGGGGTTTCATATTAGGTCCGGTGAGAGGTAAGTGCACGGTTCAGTAAACCCTCAACAAAACCATTTCCAGAGCACAACATATCAGTTCATTCTAATTATTGAACGAAGCTAACAATCTAGTTTAAACGAAACATATTTGCCTTTCTTGATTCATTCCAAGAAACCATGGCTCTATACAGTGTTGGATTTCGCGCTACCCACAAATTTTCCTCATTGGTTGTCCAACAAAGGTATTTCCTCATTAATTCCATTCCAGATGTTCTCGTAAAACTTTCCAAATTTCTTTCAGATCAAAAATTCGTCCCTATAAAGAATGTTAAGTCGATTGTATACGTTTTTAATCTTGTTTGTAGTTAAAGTGCTCCAAGAGCAACACATTTGGAAAGTCTCAGCTCTTTTCACAGGCCGTTTATATGCAGAGAAGAGTTATGCATGACATTATTCGTTAGTGAGAGAGGGAGAGTCGTATGTCAAAGTTTTCCTCGATGCCTCGTTTGACCCTGCTTACAAAACAAAACAAAAATATAGAAAAGGTCTCACATCAACAGTCCAAGAAAAGAAGTTGTTGGTATCGGACTCGAATTCTAATGTCAAAGGTAGGATCGCTTCGTTCTTTTCTTTTGCCTGTAACCTTGATGTTTCAGGAATATTTCCCTTGGCATCTACTACCACGAGAGTTACGAGTGAAAATTCTGCAGAATCTCCGCCAAAGTGACCTTGAAACATGTCGGCTACTTAACCGAGAGACGTTCGAACTTATCAGGCGCAATAGGCATTCGATAAAAGGAAGAATGCTCGCTTACTTAAGGATTCAAATAGTAAGTAACGTTATTGGACCAATTTCTACTACTAGTAGCGTTATAAGTGAGGGTCTTCTTGTATAACAGCTCTAATGCTTGGAGGCAGTGAGTAGGACAATTTGATGACAATCAAGCAAAGAACGGAAGTGCCAATAGTGTGATAAATTGGCAGAAATCAGGGACGGTAGTAAACTAGCCAAACTTGCACTACGGGCAGCTTTAATGAGCACGTAACGTGGAGGTGCAAGTTTTTCCGATGATGGTGGAAATCGCTTCTATGGCACCTAGGAGACCTATTTATGAAACTATGAAGATTGAAAGCTGAATCCCCTAGCGGCTGGTGCGTTCTTGTACGCGCAGCCGTAATGCATCGCCAGGCAAGCCGCGACTGACAGAAAAAGGGACGCAGAGGGGCAGATCAAAAGATGTTTTGAACCCCATGACGCGCAGTTAAAGTCCTGTCGGAAGGACATTTTTTGGAGTTGGCCCAAGACTTCGAATGCATGGCGCGTGGGTCAAAGCGCCGTATTGGAACTAATTCCCTTTTCTCCACAACCCTTTTACTGTCGATAAAGAAGGGGCTCCTTAGTGCAGTGGTAGTGGTAGCGATGTTGCATGGGACGGTGCACCAAAGGTTCAAACCCATGTGTGACGCAAGCTTTGCAGGCAACGTGGTGGATGCTCACCATTTCCATTATGGCAAATTTCCAATGGCTCAATGGGAACGTTCCACGCTGCCGCTGGCAAGGTTGCTGGATCACACACCGCTTGCAGTCTAAGATTTGCAAACAACATCCGTTGCTTACCTGTCATCAACATCTCTTCCAGTGGTGTGATCGAGTGATCCCTGGTGCAGTGGCAAAAACCCGGCTATGAATCCTACCATCCAGGGTTCAAGTCCGAGAGCGGCGCAAGTTTTGCAGGCAGTGTGGCGAGGCTGGTGGTTTCAAGAAGGGTCATGTCTGCTTGTTCCTCGTCAATGGGGAAAAATCACCACATTTGATTGCCAGTTTAGGGTACTTTACTACCGTCCCAGAATTCGCCAAAAGGCCCTTATTTTGCCAGCTGACTTCGAAATCCATTCTGGTCGTTTAGGTAAGAGGATCTCGATGAAACAAAAGTTTCGGCCTAAAGAAGTATTTTAATTGAGACACTTGCGAAATGAAAATCGAACGATACTTGCGCATTGCGAAACCCCGTCTTCGAGGGGTGGGCTAATTTTATTTTTAGGGCCTAACTGCAAGTCACTCTCAACCGCGAATATGTGAGAAACTTCACGCATGTATACAGGGGGGGGGGCAAAAAAAAAGACATTTTGCCCATGTCGGACTTCGGCCCTTTTTTCTTCGCAGAGATTGCCGTCGTTGACGGGAGTTCCTCAGCAGAGTATTCCCTAAGTGTCCCTCTATAAGTAAACGCAGGCCCTCCTTCACTGCCCTCACCGTCTTCAGAATATGACGTCATCTGTCACCGTCGTCAAGCTCAAGGAGGTCTACCGTAAGTGCTTCAGCCTGAAGCTCTTACGCAATTTCGTGAATCGATTTAATGTTGGATAGTTTTCTAGAGGCATTAGCTACCACTGTGCAAATCCCCTCGGAACTAGCTTTCCAGTAAAGGTCGTTATGGTACACGATCCTTCGAAGACCCCATTGAGCTCGACCAATGCACCATGTTTAGATGGTTCGGTCTGAATTGAGCAACGTGTACTTAAATCCATCTGAAAGTGGAGACAAAATGTCTTCTTTTTATTGCCCCCCCCCCTGTACACTTTCCTAATGCGGAGCCACTCTGTCGCACTCATTTCTTTAAGATTAGACTAATAAACAAGACATGAAGAAGTGATGTGTTTTGCAGGATACCATGCACGGTCTCTCGAATCAGTGTTCTGGAATAGAAAAAGTGAAACTGCGGTCAGTCTCATCTCACAGTTCTAATGTCACCTTGTCATCTATGTAGAGTAGAACCACGGGAAAAAAAGCAAAGGAGGAATTTTTTGTTTTGTAGAAGAGATTACTCTAATTATTCCACAGTGTTTAGTTGTTTAGGTGTCACACGATATCTTCTGTTCTGAGCAGTTCACTTCACCTTCTTCATCTTCCTACAAAAGGCACTCAAGAATGCTGACGCTCACCACTTGATGATCTATAAGGTTGGCGGACAGTCCTAAAGGAATCTTCCACGGAAAAAGCTCCGCCCTCATTACCACAGAAAACGATACCTTAAAGGAATCTTCCACGGAAAGAGTGATCATTTTGTCTTGTGTGTAGGATTAGTATTATCGAAACTAACGCTTATGTTCCGTTCTTTTTGCTATGCTCATGAGGCTAGGGGCCTAAGGGGTATCGTTTTTCTGTGGTAATGGAGGCGGAGCTTTTCCTTTAACAGAAGATTTGAAGAAGATTCCTTTAACACGTCGACGACATCGCGCATTTGTGTTTTTGCACCCGTGGGACAAGAGCGATTTTGCGAGCGCAGCCGCCGCACACCAAATCCATGGATTTTAAGTTGTAAATCCGCAATACTTAGATGCGATGAAATGTTTTCAATGATGTTCGATCTGTCTAGCTTATCAGGAGTTACAGTAATGGAAGTTTGACCGAAATGACGTGTTAAGGCCATGAAAAGGGAAATTTTACTTAATTTCCCTTTAGTGGTTCCAAAATTTAATTTGGACGTGGTTGTTTTAGTAAAAACACATATCTTCCCATACGAATAAGTTTGTATTTGCTTCTATTATTCCTTTTTATCAACATGTTTCAACATTATTGGAAGAGAACAAGGAATGAATTGAACAGACATATCTGTAAGGTCTGGAAAACGTTTGCCAAACTAAAGAACATTTAGCCTTTCTGTGGTTTTTAAGTATGCATGACCTATAGAAATTGTACAAAGACCTTAGGAATAAGTCGCACAAGCGCAAGAAAAAGGGATGACTTGGGTGGGACGCGTTACCGCGTCACAATGTCCCACGAGGTGCGCAAAGTGGGACGCGTTACCGCGTCACGCTGTCGTCAACGTGTTAAAGGGCACATCCTAGCAATACTTGGCATGTTTCTTGTTCGCCAAAAGATAGCACGAGTGCTTTCATGGGTGGGGTGACAGCGAAGGAAAAAAAGGAGTAAGCCAAGTACGCTAGAACTATCATGTTGTTGCTATGCTATATAAATGTCGCGCATATTTACCATTCCTTTCAAAATCGAGAAGAGCGTAGGGTAAAGACTATACACCACAAGTGACTACGGTCTTCAAGCACATCTGGTCAGTAACGGTTCATAGTGATAGCTGATTTTTGGTAAGATGATAGTTATATTAGTGACAACTCAGTGGCAGAAAATTTTACATTTTGTGGAGGCCGTATACATGTGTTTGATCTGCACCCGACGCCCTTCTCAGGGAGTATACTTCCACTGGGCAACATTCAAATCTTCAGCGGTGCTTGTGTATTTATTTGAAAGAGGACATCTACGAGTGTAGCAGTGACTACTCCCCAAATATGTTTTGTTTTTTTCCCATGGATTTTTTCATCCGATCTTCTTCTTCCTTTCCCTGGCGTTAGTCCGCCCAGTCGCAGGTCTTTATCAGTCGTCGCCACTTCGCTCTGTCTAGGGCATCTTCTGCTGTGGCCGTGATTTCACTTAGGTCCTTCTTGATTACGTCCTTCCACCTCTTCTTTGGGGCACCTCGCGGTCGCTTGCCTTGCGCTTCGAAGTCCATTGCTTTCCTTATTGGGTGGTCCTGTGGCCTCCTTAGCACGTGCCCATACCATCGCAGACGCTGTTCCCGTACCTTCAGCTGGACAGGGGCAGTCTGCATGACCGCTCTGACCTCCTCGTTCTGACCCTGTCCAGTCGCGTCCAGCCGCAGGCCCATCTCAGCATCCTCATCTCAGCGGAGTGCAGCTGCCTTTCGTGATTCTTGTTCAGGGGCCAGCACTCGCTGCCGTATAGCATCGCAGGCCTCACCACTGCCTGTGTTCTTCAGCTGGCCTCGCACGAACTCGCGATTTTTCAGAGGTGCAGACATGATTCTAACCCTCCTAACCACTCGGCCATCCCTGCCCCCGATTTTGGTAACCGATGGCTGACCTAAATTTTTGGGTGTGCCCGTGAATGTTCTATGACATCTTGGGCAGTTGAATCCCAGCCCGTACGGCCATGGCAGGTCCTTGCAAACAAAACATCAAAGCGCGAGAAATAAAATGGTGAGTTCATCACCTAATTTCACCACGACCAGGCTGCATTACACGAAAAAAGAAAACACCGACAAAGAACTGCGAGACCTTAACGAAGACCTTTGATTCCTCCGCTAACCAGCTCCTGTCATGCTCCATTTAAGCGCTACTTACGGAATCAAGGCAGCACGTTATGAATGAGGAACGATCTAAAAACCTTCTGACTCTGGGTAAGTTTGCCTGCGCACAGCTGCTGAAATTCCTCTAGAAGAACGTGGAGTCTTCGAGTGAGGAATGGCGAAGTCTGACACAATGAGGTAGCATTCATCCCTTGTTCTGGAGTGTCGTATTGTTGCTCCAATAAATTTTGTGCACATCCAAAAGCGACATTTACAGGGGCGGCCCAAAAAAAGAGACACTTTGCCCATGGCGCACATCATCGAACTTTTCGTCGCACAGGGTGCCGATGCTAATGTAAGTTTTACGGCGTAATATTCCTTAGGTGTTCCCCCGTAAGCAGAAGCAGGCCCTCCTTCACTGCCCCCGCCGTCTTCAGAATATGACGTCATCTGCCGCCACCGTCGAGCTCAACGAGGCTCACCGTAATCGCTCCGGCCTGAAGCTGCTACATAATTTCTTCAATGGATTGACTGTTGAAAGCTTCCCAGAGACATTAGCTGTGACTATGCAAAACCGCTTTTGACCAGCATTTCAGGGACGTCGTAATGGTCTATGGTACCTCGACGACCTCGTTGAGCTCGTACCGTGAACCATGTTTCCGTGGGAAAATCTTCTGATGTCGTCGGTGTAGAAGGCTGTCATGTAACGTTTAGATAGATAGAATGTGCTCTTCAATACTGAGTTGGGCAGTCGATTTGATTTTAGCAAAGTGTGATTAATGCTGTCTGAAATGTGGAGTGAAGTGTCTCTTTTTTTTGGTCACCCCTGTATACATTGTGCCACAACCTAACATTTGCTCCTTATTTCTGTAATTGGTGCTCGCTAGGCAAATGAGCGTGGAGGAGAGATTACGGGCGATCAAGCATAACGTACGAGAGACTCGGACGTCCGCTTGTACTGAACGAGAAAAACGTTGGCGATAGATGCGGTCATGGCAAGGCTTTCGTGCCCTTACTGCGCGCTCTTGGGTCTAGAGAACGAGACATCAAGTGGGGCAGCTCTATCCTGATCACCAAAGGCATCTATCTACCTAAACTCTGCGTGGAGTGTGCCTTCGAAATGGTTTTGCTAAGTTGCTTTCCAAGTTATAGCTGCTACGCCACCAATTCCTGGAGAAGGCCAGCTTCTCCGCTTCCAACGTGCCACTTGGACTTTTCAAAGCAAATGGCAAAAAAATTAGTAACCGTTGTAAAGAAAGTTGACAGAAGCTGTGCAGCGGCTGAGACAAAAACCAAGGAAATGCATAGACTTTCAAAATATGCCCTCTGCTGCTTCCGCTGGGCCTGCGTTCATATTGCCTCCGCTACACTAACCAATGCTTTGAGCAAAAACTCGACTCCTGGACCTGCACTCCTCAAACACTATCTCCTTCTCCCATGTTTCCCGGGTTCTTCTCGCTCTGAATTCGCGCCCTTGTGTTGGCTCTAACCAGGAAATGCTTTGAACTTCCCATGGAACTTTGAAAGAAGACCTAGGTACATCGATAGAGTCTTGAACGCTGATTGCAAATAGGGACACTATAACTGCTACGTGAACTTTCTTAAGAAAGTTATGAGCCTTCAAAGTTGGCAAGAAGCGGACGCCATTTCATGAGGAACAGCTAAGCGCTGTCGACATGTGGTGCGGCGGCAGAGCTCTCGCTCCACGGGTGGTTTGTCGTGGGTTTGTTCTTGACCGGGGTAAATTTTTGCACACTGATTTTCATATCCAGTTCTTCCGATTTTTGACTTCTATTCCATTAATATTCGGTAACTACTCCCATTTACAATTATCATCCATGAGGGTTCTATTATAACACTGCACCGGCGCTACCACTGCCTCGCCAGTGGTTAGCTGTCCTCATGAAATGGCGTCCGTTTCTTGCCAACTTTGAAGGCTCATAACTTTCAAAGAAAGTTCACGTAGCAGTTTAGTGTCCCTATTTGTAATCAGCGTTCAAGACTCTATCGATATACCTAGGTCTTCTTTCAAAGTTCCATGGGAAGTCCAAAGCATTCCCTTGTAAGAATTGCTACAATCAAGAACACCGCTACACTCTACAGTAACTTTTTAGTGATCACTACACTTCCTCTTGCCCTGCTCCACCAAGCTCTTGTTCTGCCTGAGCCACTTTTGGCCCCACATTGAGAAGGGCCGCACAGAAGATGAGGTTCAGTAAACTGTGCATAACTGTGGTAGACCATTAGCGTCATGCTCGCGCAGTTTCATTTAACTCTATAGAATTGTTAATAAGTGATGTCAGTTTATCCACGTCGTCCTTGACTGTTATACAACAGTGTATTTCTGAATTTGAAATTGAGCTGGTGCAGCTTTAACCCTTTCGGCCCTGGCGGTGGCAATTGCCACCATCAAATTCAAATGTTTGCATTGCCGCTGAAACAGCATGGTTTTTCTAATCCTGCTAGAGGTTGCTTCAGTCAACCTTCCCCTTCCTAATTATGAGCTAAACCTGCCATTTCATTGTGTGTTGCTGTTAGTATTACAAGTATTTGTGTACAAGTGCAACAATGAATCGCGCTGGTCCCCGCAACCGGCCAAGTAAGTGTCACTTTTCTTAAAATACTTGAAGTAGATCCATTCCTTTAATCAAAATTATGGGTTATAATGTTGTGCAAGATTATAAACTTTTTCGGCATAACTATGAAATTTGGAATTGTTTCGACATAAGCTCAAAAACTAAGAAGGTGGGCCAATTTTCAAAGCTTCTAGTTTCTTTGTTTGTGATCGAATAGCTTCCAAATTTCGCCATAATGATACTTATGTCCAACAAGTAATAACAATAGCTAGAAGAAAAATTTCTCCACGGAAAAAATTCAAGTCTGAAAGGGTTAACAAAAAGTAGAATCGACATTTTCGTGCCCTCGAATAGGTAGGATATTGATGGGTTATTATTTCAGTCGTTACCTCTGACTGAAGAAGTTCTGCGGCGGGTCTTGGCTTTGGCGTACTGGCTCTCGGTGCGGGGATGGTATGCGATAATAGGGGACAGGTGGTGGTGTCCCACCATTCTTCTTCAAGTCCTTCATGGCCGTTGACTCCTGTCAAATCGGCCTAGACAACACTCGAACATTTTACAGGGATAACCACTTTAACCTGAGCGTTCTTCAGTTCATTGTAACAAGACAGCGCTTTTCCTTAACCTGGAGGAACGATGGCTATTTTCCAATAGACGACAGTATTCTTGACGAGCTCACCGCTACACACTTTGTCATCGGTGCTCCGAATATGATCACGATCGAAGGTTTGAAGTCATTCATCGAGGTCAGTTCAACGCATTCACTGACATGAAAACAGTTAGAATTAACTACTATTAGAGCGTCTGGCCAAGGAGCACTCTCGGTGATCCGTGGAGAAATCTGCACTCATCTCTCCCTTGATGGCATGTCATTTCCTACAGTGCCAAACGTGAAAGTGGAAATACTGGAAGTACACGGACGTCAGTTTCATGGGAACGTCATCAAATTCTCATCGGAGAAAACAGAATCGGTAGGGAGCAAGGGATGGAAAGACCACCTACAAGAAGTGCTGATATTTAGTACATGTCCTTCATAAACTTTCGTTCACCATTGTTTGGGATAATCTATGCAGTTTACTTTTTTTGGTGATCGGAGTCGCTAGGGGGAGGTGAAGGAGGGAGAGAGGGGAGATTCCGTGCAATCGTTTTGAGGGCATGAGCACCGGAGTGGTGATCTATGTCTGCCTTCTTGAGAAACTACCTATTTATGTGATTATTACTTCTTGCTGAAAGGGTCTCACCGCAACTGGGAGGGGGAGACTTAGCTGAAAGGGTTGCTTACCGCCATGGGGCGGGGGGGGGGGGGAGAGAGGGAAGCGCATGGATACAGTCAAAAGAGATTTTCGTTAACATTTTGAATTTGTTGTATGCACAAAACTCTCCTTAGTAATGCATAGCTCTTCTTTATAATACTCAGTTTATCTTCCTCGGATTCAATCGTGCATTTCGGATTTATATCGTTTTTTATATTCACTTGGTAATAAAGCAACTGATTCGAATGTTATGAGTAGTGCATACTGTGACTATTTTGGGTCTTGAAGACTTAATCTACTTTAGAACTGTTGGCACCAGAGTCAAGCGTCCGTTGAGGGA
Source organism: Ostertagia ostertagi (assembly GCA_036418205.1). NCBI lineage: Eukaryota > Metazoa > Nematoda > Chromadorea > Rhabditida > Trichostrongylidae > Ostertagia > Ostertagia ostertagi. The sequence continues at coordinate 1,329 of MU873288.1, read as the reverse complement.
ACCTCGACAGGTGGACGGGGGGGGGCGTGTGTGGCCCGCTTGGAGGAGGGGGTGGGCTGATGCAGTAGGTAATAGCAGGGTCAAGCGAGGCGTCGAGGAAAATTTGGAAATACGACCCCCCTCCCTCCGCCAGAGGCCGAAGTCCATGAAACGACCCTCTTCAAAAGCCGAACTATGAAAACGTTGTTTAATTCTCCACCAAAACTGTTCATAAAAAAGCCCTGCTACTCCACCGTTCACGGAAAAATTCATTTGAGAAGTACAAAAGTGAAAAAGTCAAAGAATAGTCATTATTGATGAGCCCTATCAAACGAGCAAACGAGAAACGGCAAAAAAACGTCAAACTAGTCACTAAAAATGGCATACTATGACAACATCTCTTCGTTATTTATTCCCTTCGCAAGACTTATCAAATTTTGGTACTACACAGTGTATGCTCTCAATCTACACCTCCCCCTTTCAGTTGAAAGAAGGCTTGTACCCGCCTTAGCCAGCTGTGCTGCTGATCTTTGGCGTTTGACCGTGGAGCAGCTTATACTATTGAAATTTGAACAAATATTCAAATGATTATAACTTTCTTCAAATATGACGAATTTTCAATCTGAAAGCAGATTTGGAAGTTTTGTGAAGAGCTCTTTCTAATCGTACTGAAATTACAAAAAGTTATTAAGAAATAACATTTAGCTATCAGATATAGGATGGGGAGGCAGGGGCGAGGGAAAGATTTAGATAATGCCGAGACGAGCACGAGTTTTTACACTTTCCGAACCCATAACTTGCTTCATACTCGTCAAATCCAAAAAGTTAATACGTCATACAAAACTAGAAGATTTTCTCTATCAAATGGTTGCCAAGGCAGCTTTATATGTCCAGTACCTAAAAAATGGCCACGTTGAGGATTTTTGCAAAATTAACGAGGAAAATTCGTGACGAGTGCGAGTTTTTACTTTCCAAAGCCATAACTCCGTTGAAACTCATCCAATCTAAAAAGTTAATACGTCAGACAAAACTAGAAGATTTGCTCTTTCCAATGGTTATTAAAACTACTAAATACGTTCACTATTTAAAAAATGGCCACGTTGAGGATTTTTGCCCGAGCACCGCCGAAAGGTACTTTTTGCTGCATTAGCACTATTCCAACGACTATAGCTCCTTTCAGAAGCGATCACTTACTAAAAGTGGGAGCAGATTCGAAATCCCCGTGCTTTTCTCTTTCCAAAAGTGTAAAACTGTTCAGCGTGTCTCAACTATACGATTACATGCTTGTGAATTTGACGCTTAAGGCTACGTTTCTTGTTGAATGGTGTTCTCCCCCTCCTGTAAATTCAC
>MU873286.1:5054-15864 GCA_036418205.1 Ostertagia ostertagi | reverse complement strand
CTATTCGTTGATTTACCAGTGCTATGAGTATGCTACTCATGGTTTTCGGTATACTGTCGTGAATATACATGTAACAAAGTATTGTTTGTTGAATCTGTGCACACCTTCTATCAATTTCCGCTGGAGAAAGAAACCGATTGATATAAAGGAAGCAGCTGGTTACGCTACCGTATTACTGTTAACTCAATATAATGCCACTTAGCACTGGTGCATATTCATTTTTTGTTTGGGTGCCGGCATTCTGAGGGATCTCAGACGGCCAATGACGTCCAATGACGTCGTCAGCTGCTCCATCCCCCAGCCGTGACTGCCGCAAACTTCCTTTTACATGCTCTATTTTTCAGATCGGTAATGTGTAGCGATCATTAGCGACTACGGCCCTCATGCATGTTTCGCATGAATCCGCAACAAGTTCAAATCAATCGTAGCTCTCGAATAGAAGGCTTCTTTCTACAAAAGTAACATAATCTTTGGGAAATTTTTCTCGAAAAGTATCAAAAGGGGCAAACACGAAACTTACTCGAAAGCTGATGCGATGATGACGATCACTTTTCTAGCGTTCGGCCGATGATTGACACTGTTGAAGTTGGCAGTTGCGAGTCGAATAGCCCTGCAAATTCAGAAGTTCATGATTACTCCCACAATGACATGTTGAGCACATGGGTCAAGCTCAGTCTCTAGAGCTCACGCCTCGATATTTGTTCCTGTTGAGCCGTGGTAGGTTAGATCCAATTTGTTCAGGAGTTCGTTCGTAGATTTCCAGTAGCTCAGATTGAAATGCATCTCGGCGTCTGCTCCATAAGTTATGAACCTAGAACATCAATGAGGCATATGTTTCAATGCACTAAATACTGCTTAAGTTGTATGTTGAAGAAGCATAAATGTGTCTGCTGTAAGGGCAATTGGGTCTCCAAGGAAGTGGAACATGGCACTTTCGCAGACGGAGCACGAGCTGGTAGCGACGCGCCAAGGCCATACTCATTCCTTAGCGGATGATGAAAGGGGAAGAACCACAGAGAAGAAAAGGGAACACAAAGCCAAGCCTTGGTGCTGTTCCTGGCGCTGTTGCGAATGCGTTACCGAACGATCGCGGATAGGTCAGGCTGGATCATGTCGGGAGTACTTCGCAGGCGTCGGTGCACGCAGTGCTCTGTTTGAGAAACCCGCGTGTTACGCGACAGGCCCAGAACTTGAAACCTGACTGAGAATCCTTTGTTGGCCACTGATTTCCACTTTGATGCAACTCTCACGGTGATGCAATGTTTAGCGCTCACGCTTCTTCTGGGACGTTTACAGTTCTGCTTTGATGCTTAGCCATTCGGTGGCATACCGCGCCGATAGCTCCGCAGAGAGGGCCATGCTGAATCCCTAGGGCATATCCTTCGCTGCGAATGGCGTGTCGTTCATAACCCTGGGAAGGTCCGCCTATCTTTCTACTAGGTAAGGTTCCCTTCTCTGGCCTTATGAAGGAACCATCTTTTGAAGCTGATAACATATCGGCTTGATCGCTGACTTGGCCTTTGAAGGTAATGATTACGATGATCACGAAGGCTGGGGAGCGTTGCGGTTTTGGTGACGTTATCGGAAATCATTGGCCGAAGGCCTTTCAGGGGGCTCAAACACACCCCATCGCGCTGACTAATGGCGCGCGATGGGCACAGTAATTCACTTTGGCTCCGTTGCTTCATGTATGATGAGAAGTGATGTCCGAACTTGATTTTATAAATCTTGCATGATTTTCAGAGTACGATATACATAATAATTGCTAAACTTTCAACCCATTGACAACAACTTCTACTAGGCTAACATTTCATTGTTTTCACCTTCTCTTCCGCTTTTTTTACCTTCCTCCCATTACGTCGCTTTAGTAGTTTTCACGCTGTTGAGTGATTTTTGAAGTATTGTTTGGGCAGGCAGTTGTTTGAGCAGCCGAACGTTGGCTATTGTCAATCTTGATTGGAAGCTTAGCAACTAAATCTGTCGTAAAATGAGAAGCTCTGTTTTGGATCCACTCCCTTTGTAGAAAGCTACGAAGAAGATGTAAGCAATCCAAAAGGTTACCCAACACGTGTTTGTTGGCCCATCGCTTGTCCCACAGTCATTCTGAACAGGGCAGACTCCACGAAAGCCATAGCCTGAAAAAAACTGCTTAGATTGGCTGATTGTACAGGAAGGCTAAGAAGTAGGTAAGGGCGCGCACGAAAACGCTGTTGGGCTGCCGAAACTATTGGCGCAGCAAGCCAGCAGATTGATGCCGTCGAAACAATACAATTGGTGCACCCACCTCAAAGCTTCTTTCCTTCCGTTAAAATTGTGATTAGTCAACGCAACGTATCGCGTCGAAAAGGTGAAAGTAAGGAGAGAAATGAAAGAAAGAAAAAAATGAGGCTTAGCACTAACGCAATCAAACCCGCTACTTGTCATTGCCGAAGAAGAGTCGATGATGAAGAAAACATCGAGCCAAATATTCGCTGGGGTGCACGGGCACTCATCCGATAATGACTCAATAGGTTCACTTTCCTTCGATTCCTACAATGTAATTTATGTTATGTAAGGCAGGACCTCTTTTCTTTCGGCTTCTCTATAATAATACATAGATGAAGGGTGTTCAACAGATTCATATATCTGAGAATTCTTCGCCTTCTAAAAGACACCTATTCTAAATTGCTAAATAGTGTAGCTTCGAAGGTGTATTACCATATATGTATTGAAAATTAAAGGCAGTGTTAGCGGTAATTCGATGTTGATCAAATACAAAGTTAGACGTACAAATTGATGCGACAGCGGAGAAAAAACTGGAAAATTTGTCAAAGCCAATCGAATGGGACCACTATTTTGTATGGCAGTTTCAGAATAAGACACATTAGTCGGTTCGTGTACTTTCTTGCTATTGGTCCCAATTTGTCGGGCTCACCACCTTTTCTTTGTACATACAACTGTAATGAGACGGTAATTTGTGATGGGCTTTCTGATTTCGCATGTATGGGCTTACATTCTTTACATACTCCCTCCCTTACTTATTTCCCTCCCGGCTTTAAAATTGGAATTTTTGAAGGGTCAGTGTTCTGAATGTTAATGGTGCTTGCTAGTTTAGGCGAAATCGCCTTACCTTTTCCTTGCTATATGAGTGAAATCGGCTTACCTTTTCGGCCACCACTTGCCCACTGACCGTTGGTGCAGGAGGAATTGACGTGTTCGGGAAAAGTGTCACTTCGACCATGTTAGCAGCATCGTTACTGACGACAGTATTAGAGTTCACAAGTACCTCACTAACGGCAGGATTAGGGTTTAGAATTTCAGTTACGGTAGATTTAGCGTTCAGAACTACATCACTATCAATTGCATTGGCCATCGTAGGTATGGCGTTGGCTATCGTAGGCATGGCATTGGCTATCGTAGGCCTGGCATTGGCTATCGTAGGCCTGGCATTGGCTATCGTAGGCCTGGCATTGGCTATCGTAGGCCTGGCATTGGCTATCGTAGGCATGGCATTAGCTGTCGTAGGTAAGGCACCAGGGGAAGCTTTTGCGTACAAATGTCTCTTGCCTGCAGCAACGTTGACCGTCCGAGGTGCGTTACCAACAGCATGGGCGTTCAGGAGCCCTGGAAATTTGAAAATTGAGGTCCTTATTAATATCCACTTACAATGTTGTCAAAGTCACAGTGGTACGATTTATTTTGTTTTAAAAATTTCTGTTATAAGATCTTTGTTATTTTGGGAAAGAACAAGTGTTGACGAAAGGCAGTTCTTTCAGTCCAAAGATATGCTCTGTAATTGAATAGGTGAGGGCTGTTGTACTTGGAATGTAGCGGTGGAACCTTGTTTGCTGGCAATGAGAACAAAAATCTGCCCAAAAACCATTGCGCACTGGTCGTTCGAGCAGGATTGCACTCCGCCTGCAAGGCTCTCCTTGAACAATCTTTGCCCTTGAATGGTAAAATGCGGCGAGTAAATGGATGGAATCAAACAATTAGGCTCCCATAGAAACAAACCTTTCCCTCTTATTAGGGCGCAGTGTGATAAACCTCGGAAGTTTTTTGTTTCCCTTCATTATGGATGAACCAGTCACCAGAGCACTCTCATTTCTGGGAGCAGTGCCACACACCTATTCAATCGTGGGTTGTGCCTTTAGGTCTTGTTTTCAATACTCGAGTGTGACGCGGTTTTTTTCCAACGGCACTGAAATAAAAAATTGGATGTTCAGCAAGGAAAGCTCTTCCCACTAGACGGAAAGTCTCCGAAGAGATCAGAAGTGGCACATTGTGTGAGAAGGCTTGCAACCACCTAATAAGGCCTCGCAGATGGCTTTTTAACAGAAACACGAAGACTCTTCCGATCCATACCAGGCTCAAGTTCAGCATAATATGGTTAATCATTATGGTGTTTGAAAAGTATAAGACGCCATGTTCCTGAGTGTAAAAGTCAAGAAGGGGGTTTTACTAGCCCATCACTTCAGAGAAAGATACAGCTGGGATATGTGGTAACTGAGGACAAAAGGTGTTCTGAGCTTGACAAGCTTTTAACAGGCTTTCGACGTCCAACGACAAAGTCACCAGTGCGCCGCAGAGTCAATAGCAGTGTCTCGCCACGTTTTCTGGAGCGTAACTTGAGAGCATCAACCGAGCTAAATAAGCCTTCTGAGATACTGCTCTCGAACACCTTCACATGAAGTAGTCCATCGTAGATCGCAAGGGGATGAAAGGTCAAAAATCCTTGCTTCAGTGGCCAGGTAGTGCGCGTCCGGAACGGCATTTATCGATTTGAAAGTTTATCAGGGAGCCTATTTGTGAACAGGCGGTCTTTGAGCAGAATGCTCTTCAATCCAGAACAACATACCGTAAATTAATACAGTCTTTTACAAAACCTTGGCACAATTTTAACATTTTCTGATGAACACCAATGGAGCTGCACTTTTGGATGTTACCCCGTCACAAACTACCACACCTTCGGAGAAAGTCTGTTGTGAACCAAACGTTATCTCGGAGACTTGCTCTCACTTTTTGGCAACAAATGCCTCTGACTTGTGTGGTCGCAAAGAAGTTTGGTACGAAAATTTTCTCATTGGCTGAAATCGTAAGGATAGATGTGGTGTGCCTCGAGCTCGCATTGAAACTTTTTTGCATTTCATCTTCAATTCGGATTGCTTCAGTAACAACCAGTATAGATGGAGACGGCAACATCAGAATAGAGCTGGCACCGCTGTGAGTGGCCATCTTCTACGTGATTGCCCTAATTCTCTGAGTGTGCACCGTTCTCGACCCTGCACTTGTTCAATTTAAGTTCACACTCTAGTTCAACTGGAACACGAGAAGAGAGGATAGAGCTCATAATCGCATATTATCGTGACAGCCATGCGTTTTATATTCCTTTTATGGGTTTCTCATAGCGAATCAGGGACGTCAGACCTTGTGACATGTTTGCATTGCTCTGGCTCTCTGCACGGTCGTTCTGCTTGCGAAAGTCCCAGTTTTGCACGGGCCTTGTTCACGCACCTTGCAGAAAGCGACAAATGTAGCTACCTTCTCCTTTGTTTCCAAAAATAGTGCGAATTGAGCGTATTTCTACACATAGTGGTCGGAGTTGTACTCATACCTAATTACATGTCAGGATACGGAGTGAAATGAGCGTCGAATCTCTTTATCGACCATCTGTTTGATACCTTTGTTGGCCTATGCTCTTTTCTTTAGGTAACATGGAGAGTATGGTATCGAGCTCATAACCAGGATTTCCTTTTGAGAACAGAAGTGGGAAGATCCCACCAGTGAATTTATAGATATTTGTAATACGGTGAAAAGTTGTCCCACCCAATACTAGGTCTATCCATAATCTAGGCCACTTTCTATTTGATGCTATGTAATTTACCTGAAAAATCTTGGAGGTTCAAGCAAGGATTTCACCGTGGTATCCACCGTGACCATCCTGAGAACCTAAGCAGCTGATCGCGCTACATTTTTCGACTATGGCTTCAATTTTTCTAGAACCTATTTCAGTGCCTTATTTTTCATGAGTATCTTTTATGGTCTTCCCAAGGGTTGCTGCGCGAGCATCTTAGCATAAGATCAGTTAGGAAAGGCTTTCTCTTGGGGTCTTTCGAAGGCTAGGCTGAGCAAAGTTCTACCACAAGATCAGTGAGGGGAGGAAAACGAAGAGAAAAGTTGGAGTGAGGGGAGGCTCTCTCAAAACACGGTGCACTAGTATGACACTCTATTCGCGGTTGGCTTTTCTTATCGAAAAAGGCCTACCGATTGGAAGCCCATGACTAGCAATGTCGAGGCTCTGCCTTAAGAAGGAAGCTGAAGGCTAGACTTTTTTTCGGCGGAACTCTTGCATGTTAAAGGTAATTACAACGGAACTTCTCCACAAAAGCTGCAAAATGTGACAAAAAATAACATCAGACAAATGACGTTAGACACTTGCTGACCTGCACCCACTACAAACATCCCTATATTTCTCCTGGTTTGTCATCCTTCAATTAGTTATCTAGTGTAACAATCGACACGATAACTGTTCCAGCGGTTTCCAAACTGTCTGTCAGAATTCAACCCCATCTAAGTCATGTGTTTCCAAACTTGCGGTGGAACACTTAAGAAGCTGCGCGCTGAGAGCCCCTTCTTGCTGATCCTATTGCCAATGCGGAAGTCAACTGTCTACAGCTTTATTGCAATGGTTTTGAACATTAGATCAAAGGAAAACGGGACAAAGTATGACAAAGTTTTTTTGACACCCTCAAAATTTCAATTTTTCTGCCCTCTAGCTCACTCCATCAAGAAGAAAGCTCATGATAACTGATCTCGAAAATGACATCCAGTCTTTCTTCGACCAAAAGTTCGATATTTCATAAGAGGATAGTGAGCTGCTGCTCATGCATTGGCAGTGGATGTAATTGATGAAGGTGTTCCGTACTACTTTAACAAATATCAGAAAGAGGCAAAATAATGAAAACGAAAAACAGTTGAAGTGGAGTTATGGACCGACCCAATATCTGAGCGAGTTGAGCTCAAGATTTCCATAGAATAACGATACTAGGTATCCCGCTTCGAATTTATCAATTACTACGGCGCTTCTCCAGAGCGGTACGCGAATATTAAATTAGCAAGAGCGATTGCCCTAACAACTGCATGTGGAATAGGGTTTGCGGGTTGAGCCTCCACCACCTCGGGTGCTGAGGCATCATCCACGAGTGGAACGCTTGATAATCGAATAAACTACTGGAGACTGCTCAGGTTCTTCTCTCAGCGTCGTTTGCCACGATCGAAAGGATTTTCTCAGCAAGAGTTGAAAGCACAGAGACGCACATCGACGAATCCCCTCAAGGCACACAAGAAGCTGGCGCATCTGTCCATGCCAGACATCATTGAACTTCGAGGAGTTGGTTACAGTGTTGATTTGAGGCCCCTTTCAACAAAGAATAGAAAGTCTAGAAATTTTCATGTCCGGTCTTCTTGTCTGAGAAAGTCTAGAAATTTTACTTGCCAAAGGGCTTTCTCCCGCTTTCTTTCTCACTGAAGGAAGGGCCTTCGCATTTCTGTAGAACTGATGAAAAAAATTTCAAGTGCTTGTAGAAACTTCATCCATTCGGCAAATAGGCATCGAACATGAGCTGTCACATATCTTCGGAAAATGAAACTTTAGAAACCGTACCTGCAAGAAGTACTAACAACGAGGTGAAGCGATGCATGAGAAATTTCGCTCGCGTTGATGATTCTGGCGTTTTTATGTCGTCGAATCAAAGTGTTTCGGAAGCATTCCGAAGGCATAGATGCATGCAAATTTTGGGAACTGTACCGTTTATTTGATGCAATATATTCCCCATAATTTAAACGGAAATGGGAGTTTGCGAAAAAATTTTTCAGATCTATCGTTCGCGTTCACTTTTCGGAATCGACGGTAAAGCCGCATCATATGTAGATTTCGAAAACTGCGAATCTAAATTCCAATGTTGATAGCGGAAATTTCCACTGGGGGTGGACATCTAGTGAACAAGTTGTTGATCTTTACTGTCCTATGTGGTTTTTTATTCTGCTTCTCGAACATATTCCATATTACCTTTAAGGATTAGACATGAGCTTCTGCAGTTCTCTTGGGAAGAAGTTCGTTTGTCCAACTCTCAAGAATAACGTCCCAAAACGAGGTGGTGTAACCTTCACGGAGTTCTATCAACTGCGCACCTTATTCCATCAAGCTGTTGCTGCCAAGACTCCAAAACTTACCGGGCTGCGGTTGCATCAAATCTTCGATGAAGTCATTGTTGTCGGACCGTTTCAAGAACTATTTCTCCTCCAAAAAACGCTGAAAAGAGACGAGTACGTGATAGCGCATAGGGTTGAGTCAAGAGAATATGACTGGGGAAGGCATCAGTTTTCTGTAAAGCAGCGCGTTTCTTTACATTGCGGGGGATGCGTCATCACAAGAGAGAAGACTTCTTCTGGTGCCCAGGACCACCGATGAGGTGGCAGTACCATCCGCTTCTCTTCAATACCAGTGGATGCCAAGGTCAAAGATGTACCCCGTTTATTACTGCCCTCCAACACAATGCGGGAACCTGTGAAGGTTGGTTTTCTGGCCTCTGTTCAGGGTGATAATCTATCTTATGGTGAGACGATGGTAGACGTTGCAAATCTGCGACTCCTAGCAGGTCCATCGTTTCGCCAGCGATTGGAGGTTTCTCGAGCAATTCAAGTTGTGCAAGCGATGCTTCAGCGATTTGCTGGTACATCGTTAAAATTGCTGGCGAACCGCCCATACCCCTCGGATTGCAGTTATTCAGTGGATTCGTTAACGAATCCAGGATTAAGCCAAGTATGACACTGGCCTTATGGAAGAACTGTGAGCTTCTGTGACTGTGGTGCTATGGAAACTTCGTGATCTCCGAGGGATCACCCTAGCCCATCATGTTGGCCGTGCACTTCGGGCCCCTTTTCGCCCAGCAGTAAAGTATCAAATATTGACTGGAACTTGGAAGGTAGGAGTGGAAGTGAAAAGTTTGCGATGAAGTAACAGTACGTTAGCACTGATGAGTTGTAATATTATGGCGTTGCAAGACTTTTGCAACCAGCGATTGGGCGCATGCGAAATCAAAAGAAATGTCAGAAACTTGTCGGACACCCCACTGCTCGTTTCATCGTGCTTATTCGTTCTGTTTCATAGAAAATTTGCCTCAGGAGTTCTTTATTGCATCTTAGGGTGGTTTTCAGAATAAAACACATAACCCGTTTAACACAATGCAATTCCAAGAAGTATGGGCTATTATCACGCGCGAAAAGTGTGGGAATAACGATTTACGATGAATTTCAACAAGGAAATAAAGAGAGGCACACGAACGCAAGATAAACAGTAGCGATCTATAAGTCTGGAATTTTTTCTTTTCTGACAACATGCTGACGAGGAGAGAAGTTATCTCTAATTTCAAGAGTAGAGATGAAGTCCAAGAAAAAAACAACGGCGTGATGGACCAAACAAATGTGGTTAAAGCAACAACAACAGATCGAATTGGTGGGGTAACAACAGTTAATAATGAAATCGTTGATGACGAGTTGACCGAATATGAAAAAGGAAGCACAGCAAATCATCGATTCCACCATCCCGCTCGTTTTTGAATTCGGTGCTCGCTGTTATCCATGCTTCGTGTCACAGAGCGTGCAAGGTATCTCGTCCTTTAGCTCACAATGACCGTCTTTACTTCACCTAGCGAAAAGGTCGCGCTTTTTTGAGCGGCGTCAACGGCACGGCTGTGATACGCGCAGGATATTTGTCCTTCTCACAGATGGTTGTTCCACACGAGCTCGTCTGGGCTCAGCCTATAAGAAATAGCTTTACATTTAGTCACGCTTATTTTGAGAGCATCCACGAATGATACGCTTGTGCCGCCTACAGATATCCTCAAACAGAAATTATCTTTTCGGGTTTTCTTGGCACTTGAGGCTTTCAAACGTGGGCTGGAGCTGGTACATAGCTTGAGAAATTCAGCAGAACGCGTTAATGAACTTTGAGAAGCCCACCTACTCGCACTCCTGCATTTGTCCTGAACTGAGGGATCAAGCACAATGAGGTACGTTGTCCTTGTTCCACGCTTTAGAGGAGAATAAGAGGCAGATGAGAGATGATTTGTACCAAGATGGAAAAGAATCCTCCCAGACGATAGAGGACGCAGATCAACGACACTGTGCAAGCGATTTGTCTTTTTATATCACAATGTGCTCATAAACCAGCAGGTGGACGGGCCTGCGTATGGCGCCCAATAATGTCTTTTCTAAAGCATTTGCCGACGGCACCTCCCACTGCGCCTTTTCATTTTAGTCGCAACATTTTGCTTGCCCTAGACTGGGTTGTGTGTTTGAAGCCACAAGTCAGGACCAAGTGTCCCGAGGTAGTTCCTCGTAGAGGGAGAAAAAGAGGTAAACCTAGGAGCTGCAACACTGCTGCAATACAAAGGTGTGAGATACGTTGAGGTTTTCTATCCCGCCCTCCGCTACAACGTCTGCAGCTGTTGCGCTTTGTCTACGAAATGAATAAAATGTTTCATAATGCGTTCCGACATCGCACAGCATGCGCTGCGAGTCGTCTGCTAATCTGTATGCGTCTCTGCCTTGTCGTCGCGTAACGGTTCTCCTGTCGGGAACCCAGCTCTGTACATCTTCTTGCTGGAATCGACGAAAAATTTACGCTTTCACCACTAGACATGGGGCTTTTTCAGACCAGTACTAGGGGTCAAGTTTGGTGATCTGCAAACAATCTTTTGGGCGTGGCACTGCCTAATTTTCTGCCGGAATGCCATTTTTCTTGCTACTGCAGGTCTGCTCATCTGTAAAG
>MU873282.1:1196-15149 GCA_036418205.1 Ostertagia ostertagi | reverse complement strand
TTCTGCCAGCGCTTGTATGCTTCCTTCTTCTGCTTCACGACTCGCTGGACCTCCTCGTTCCAGAACCACGCTGCCTTGTCTCCTCTGAATCCACCTCTCCAGTACCTCCTTGGCGCATCGCAGGATGATCTCAGCCGCGTTGCCCCAAGTCCGCTGCACTGGTCCCTCAGGATCTGGGAGACCAACTTCCATTATCCTTCGTTTGAGGTCGCTCTTCTCTGCTCGGTGCAACTTCCACCACCGGATCCTCTCGGTTCTTACCCTTGTCTTCTTGGGGAGGTCCATGGCTATGTCTGCCAGGAGGGCCTGTGCTGGGAGCCAGTTCTTCGCCGGGAGTACCTTGATATCCTTCACAGTTCTGAGGGATGATCTTCTTACAGCACATGGTCGATTTCCGTTTGTCTCCCTCCACTGCTGTAGGTTACCTTCTGAGTCTCCCTTTTCGCGAAGAACGTGCTGCAGATTGCCAGATCGTGGGCTGTAGCCAGGTCCAGAACCCTCTCCCTCGGCGTTCCTCACTCCTATCCCTCTACCTCCGTGCACCCTTTCCAGGCCTCTTCTGTCACTGCCGACGTGACCATTCAGATCACCTGGTGAGGTAATCACCTTCCGGAATCGATCTGATGGCATCGTCAAGGCTCAGATAGAACTCGTCCTTCTCACTTTCGGGGCATCCGGCTTGCGGTGCGTACACGGAGAGTATGTCCAGTACCCCTCCTTCGTGTCTATCCTCACAGCCATGATCCGATCGCTGATCCTGTTCACAGCGGAGACATAGTCCTTGAGCGACTCCGCTACCGCTATGGCCACACCGTTCCGCTTGGTGTCTTCTCCATTGTAGTAGAGCTTGACACCTTCCCTGGCCTTAGCACCTTTCCATCGCGTCTCCTGAAGGCATAGGACTTGGATATTCCTGCGCGTCATCAGATCAGCAACCTCTCGGGACTTCCCAGTTAGCGATCCTACGTTCAGAGTCCCTATTCGAACTAGCTTCTTTGGCCGAGGCCGTTCACTCCTCGGTAGCCCTCGCATACTGACCACAGAACTCGGGCGGGGGTTCTGCGCGCCACTTCCGGGTGACGTCCTAGCTTTATCACTGATTCTTTTCGACTTTTAGACATGTTTGGTGTGACTGGGGTGTTCATCAGCCGGCCTGTCAACCTGGGCCTGGGCCTCAAGCTGAACCGAACAAACTGCGAATCCTAAACTATTAAACCCACGGGATGGTTTTCTCGCCTCATTAGGGGCCGTCAGTGCCTCTAGCCCCCTCGCTCATACTGAGCGTAGAGGTAGAGGTAGAAAGCAGATACGGGACGAAGGGAATTAAGAAGGGATGGCAATAGCCGAGAAGTGCTGGTGGATGAGGGAACGAAGATAGAAGAAAAAACCGACGAGTAGAGACGACCGGGCAAGACGAAGGATGACGAAGACGACTGTAAATGTAGGAACTTCTAGGCCCAAAAGTGGCGTGGGCCAATCCTTACCTGCGCATCGACTCGTGCGCGTTAAGACCCAGTGCGGACTCTGACGACCAGGTCTTTAAGGATGACTTGCGGACCGGCTCTGCGTCGAGTTAGGTGTAGGAGCCGTACTTTGCGCGTAGAGGTCGTGCGAAAGTCACGACACCGAGGAAGCCGAGGTGGCACATACGGAGGAAGCTGAAGAATTGCGGCCTGAAGAATCAGCGGTATACGTAGGTGGTATGGCACTTTGCGGTGGGACGTGATTTTCGAGTACGAAGTATGACGGACGGTATTAGGAGAAGCGATTTAGGTGGGGCTGTACATACAAAGTATGAAGAAGGTGCTGGCGGAAGGCTTGGAGAGGATATGGGTCTTTGAAATATGGGAAAAAATTTGCTAAGGGTAGGGTCTGAGCTGTCGAGGTAAAAGGACAAGGTTCAGGCAGATTTGGAATCGAAGCAGGAGAAAACGGCGTCAGAAAACATGCAGCACAGCGTCCCGGTGATCAACAACATCGATAATGGAGTGCTCCCGTTACCCTGCTTCACGGCAAAGTCAGGCTCGTGCTTGGTGCATTATGGCGCCTGATAATCTGAAGTGTAGAGTTGGAAGTAAGATAGACGAGTGTGTAGAGTCATCGGAGACAAAACGAAAACAAAACGTTATAAGGCCTGATATGGTACCCCCTCTCCAACAGCAGCGAAGAAGACGGGCATAGGAGAGCGAGTTGTTCGGACGAGTTGTCCGGATATTGCCGACATCAAACCTGCGATTTACGGACTGCTTGCACTCCCTCTACGTTCTCTGACTGCGAACGGTCATAGCGCAGAGAAAAGGGGGACTCCCGATGACTCAGGCATTCTCGCGCCGTCTCTGCCCTCTCCTCGGAGAGAGACCTCTACCCCAGCCGGCGAGAGACATGATCGATCGAATGCGGTGAGAGCACCATCGCTTCGTGGCAGCGCGGTTTCACGTGAACCAAACATGACTGGATTGGCGCCCTCGATTGCAAATCGTGACGACGATAGAGGATTTGCTCTCTGATGATGCGTCTTTGTTTTGAAGAAAGACATATGTATCTATTTTAGAAGTGAATATAGTGCGAAGTCTATTCATAATCATTTATCAAGTGAGTAGATGTAGAAACAATAACAAAAACAGTGATAGGTGCGAAGGCCGAAATAGTGCGCTAGTCGCTGGGCCAGAAAGTCCAAATAATCTTTACTTTGTCTCGTAGTCGGAGGAATATTCGGAATAACGTGTGCAACCCTGAACCTTTCCATCTCGGCAGCAATTTCAGTTTGCCTTTGGAGCTCTGGCGGTCTGAGGTAAGGGGCTGCTGCTAAATCTCTTACTGGGAAAACATGATTTAGCAATTGTTAGTTGTCCCCTAATAAATCCCAACATTTGCGCGAGTGTAGGCGTTCCTGTGGGGAACGCTGCGCAAATTCTAGTGTGGAATCCCTCTGCGTGGTTCGTTGTTCTCGTACCGACTGTAGAAGAGTGATCCCATAGAGAGCTGTCAAATCGGCCGCCGACACCCCAAGTATCGTGCCAATAGTGCAAGAAAGCAATCATGACAAGATGCTCTCGGGGGGTGACCAAAGGTGGGGTTGGCGCTCTAAGCGCTTCAGATATTGCAATGTGCTTCTGTGGAAGGAGGGGCAGCATCTGAATCCTGCGGAAGAACACCCCTATGACTCTGTTGTTTCTCGCTGCGTTCCTCAGTTGGACTGCATCACGGTGCCGCAGAATGCACTGCGTGTAGTGAAAGAAGCATCTGAAAAATGAAGGTGTTTGATAGTCGGATTGTTTGAGAAATCTGTGTAAACACACCCTTTAAGGCATACTCCTCGCATTTTTTCTAATACCGCATCCATGGCCGGCTTCTCAAAATCTGAGATGACCCTGCAATTGGGATAGGTCAGAGCTTGTTGACCTCCTAGAAGTCCTATCTCACGCCAGAACCAAGAATACAGCCTTCTATACGTAATTTCGGTGCCATCGGGTATGAAGGCGTATAGCAGCGGTACAGCAAAGAAGTTTTCGAACTTTCCTATGATTGTGTACAGCTGCGAAGACGATCCACGTTTATTCACCGCAGGAATCCGTTTGTATCGCCCGTCACCCTGAACACTGCAAATTAATTAAATTTTGAAGAGGATGGAAGTGCTCTACTTACAAAGTTACTCCTAAGAGTAAACTGCTGAAATACAGACACCCATAGACTCGGACTGCCTGAGAGCACCATGAGACCATCATCCAGCAGGAGAAAGTTTTCCATGTGGGCAGCACAGGTACACACGGAAGCCATTGAAAACAGGTAGTGCTATTTGAATGCCATATCAAATACAAACAATCTGGCCAGGAATATGTGCATTGTAAAGGGACTTAAATTGGCTGTTAGGAACGCAGCTATCGATCCATTGATCATGCCTCAGAATGTGTGCTTCCAGATGCCGACCAGTGATACGGCGACCGATGCCCCGTGGAATGACAACAAGCCAAGGGAGTTACACGGCATTCAACTGGTCTACCACGACGTCAGGCGGCGGATTGGAACCGGATCTCTTCCACCTTGTTGCACCTGGACCATATCTTGGACGATTCCCATTTCTTCCACCGAATCTCGCTTCCATTATAACTCAATAAATACTTAGTTGCTCAACTGTGCACGCTGCACTTTCTGCATCAATATTTCGGGCATAGCTTTGGGCTCGGTTTGTCGCTCTTCTGAAGCTGTCTCGGCCGGTCGCGGAAGGAAAGGTGAGTTGCTCCACCACTGCCCTCCGTTCTTCTACAGAAAAGTTATCTGAAACCAGCGTTTCCCTTCTCTTCCGAATAGTTTCCTGAATTTTTGAACTGCCCAATGGACTGCGTAGTCAAAAAACGTTACATAATGAGGCGACTGGAATTATTTCAATCCGTTCGGTTTCCATCCTCGACATGGCTGCATAAAACACATAAGCGCCGAGACACCTCAACATTTCCAAGTGCAATCGGGTGCGTGGCGCATCTCGTGAAAATGTTAGATGCCTGCCCTCACAGGAGCCATTAATATCACATATTATTCACTGATTACTTGAAAATGGCTCAGTTACTTTATGACATCAATCGCAAGGTACCACTAAACATTTGAATCAGCGATATGCTGTATCCCCCAGGCAGTGGGGGGGGGGGGGGAAGAAGAAACCCTTCTGAAGTAAATTTTTGTTTTCAACAACACAGTTTCCTCCCTCTCAGCACGTAAATGCTTTTACACTTATGTATACCACTAACTCTTTTTGGGGCGTTTCAAGTTGGAGCTACGAAGTAAGAGAATGAACCCATGCGAATCGGGTCCAAACATCTCCGAGGACGTCTTGATGGGGGAAGAGGTCCATGTTTACCTACTTCGGAGGAAGCTTCACTGGTTGTCACCACTGTGGCGCAAAGATCAACGAGAGGGTCGTCTTCGGACAATGGAAGGGGCAATGGAAGTCGTAAGCTAAAGTACCAGTCACAAAATTCGAAGGTAGTAATGCATGGCAAAGTAGCAGAGGAGGATAGACTTCCAACTACTCCTGCAACTACTCACCAATGACGGTTGCATAGCTTGTCCTAGGCAGGGGTTCTTACTAACTCGTTTAAAATTCCAGTGAGCATAAGCAAACAGTAACTCCATAACTCAATCTTTTCTGTCTGGATCCCACACACTATGCACTAGTAAACTACTGGAACACCATCAAAAAGGGAGTGGAGGATAAAAAATGTCATCTGGATATTAACGATTTTTATCCTATCACGATGTGTTAAGATGATAGCATCTTTCTAATCAAAATTTACTAAGTTTACTAGTGCGGTCACTCCATGCGGTGCTATCTGTCTGTTCTACAAACAAAATTGTTCAGTGCTAGTGATTACTCGCGATATTAGTGAATGTCGGAGGAAGGCGGTGTAGTGGCAAGTACTGCACGTTTCGGGGGACGAATACCGATGTGAAATCTCTCCTGTGCCAGCTAAGCCTTCCATCCTCCGACGAACTGGTACAGACTTATCCGAGAAGATGGAAACGCCAGGTTGTGCATAGACCGCACCTCCCCCCTTCTCCAATCACTACGTGGATCGTATGACACTTGTTCGTTATTCGCATATTAACCTTGCTCTGGGCTCCGGTGATCCGTCTATCTCAACAACATTCAACTATGATGTATGGTCTCACTGGGGCCATAAGCTCAACACATTGCACGATAAATGAACTTCAGTTGTCTTTCTGTAGTACTGGTGAAGATTATATCAACGAATTTGGTTGGTATCAATGACTGTTGGAATAAAATGCTTATAAAAAGAATTAATGGTGAGCGACAGATGCCTAATACGCAAAACTGAATAATTGTGGTGCTCACCAAATCTGGGTTCTCTTCCTTGACAACATATCAGTCATCTCCAGGGATGCCGGTCTATGATGGTCGGCGGACGTACGTCTGATTTCACTGCATCTCTCCAATACCATGCGTCTCGCAGTAGCACGAGGTGTACTCCTCGGTTCACGGAAATGTGGGCGGAGAGGATTGGCTGGATCGGTTATGAAAAATCCATTCCTGACTTTACAGCTAGCAGAAGACTGGGGGTACGCTTGTCGGTTTCGTGCCTTGAGTCCTTGCATTTGCAGCACAGGTAGACGTCAGTGATCTAGTCGGAAAGGTGAGTCCTAAAGTGGAACTCGTAGCACAGCTCGTGGTCGTTTGGTAGAATATAGACGACAACGTCTCGGCCACGTTGTTGGGATGGTTGAAAAATAGCTGATACCGGAACGAAAGCCATATTAGAGAGTGCTGTGATTAGCTGTCGTAAGTCACACCCATTAATCTCAGCTAACATGGACGATACCTTAGGTGTCGAGCGATGGTACCTCGGGTGACATGCAGCTGAGCACTCCCTACGAGAGGTCATTTACCGTAGCTGTAGGAGGACTGTCCAACGCTCGTGTTTCTTTGCTCTTTGAATACGAAAGACCCTCTGCAAAAACTTCCAATTCATTCCAAGAAGAATTGAATTACCATAAATGGTCCAAATTCCGTTGGAAACTCTTGAAATTTTTTGTACTTATGTTTTCCCCAAAACTTCCGTTGAAGCTTGAGGAGCTGGTTTTTGGAGAAATTGTACATGTTATCGAGGTCACATCTGCCCAGTCAACATATTCAACCTTATCAAGTGCGATCTTCTAATACATCAAGTCATTAGGTGCAGTAATCCGGTCATTGGAATGTTGAGTCAGAAAGAGTCAGGAATTTTTTCGGTGAAACTTCCGATGAAGCTTATAAATGGTACTGATAACGAATATGAAATCCATATTCAGCGTTGGCGCCTTTCGACGCCAGCTGGCGTCATTTGTCACGTTCTTTTCACGAAATTCGGTGTAAACTTTTGTGCATAAGTTGTTTGATGTTCTGTTTAGAACTATTACAGTCGTTTTTGACATTTGTGTTGTTTAAGGCATGTTCTCTGCTCTCTTGAGGTCTTTCTAGCGCTTAGAATTAAGCTTAGGAGAGGAAGTCGAGACTCCAGTGTGGGTACCACGCAACATGTTGCAAAAATTGAAGCATGTGAGATCACAGCGTGACTGGCTTATTCATTTAGGAGCTCTTCCTCTTCTAAGACCTAGTCATGAATGCGATCTAGTTAGTGAAAGGACGCATGCGAGCAGAAGTAGACGTCGAGTAGCGCCGAACAAAAAAGGATGTCATATACCTAATATGCCTCCAAATAAACCCTATAAGCAAGTTTACAGCGGATTTGGTGACAACAGTCATGGCGCCAGCTGAAGCCAGTTTGACGCCTGCGTCAAAAATGGATGCCATATTCGTGATCAGGACGCTCAATAACCCCAAAACAAGTTTCAGCAGCAGAAATCACTCGTCTAACCCTTACTGAGGTTATAATAGTGTAATACTGCTCAGTTTTTAAAGTTTTACTTGGGGAAGCTGATGGTGCTGCGATTCAGGAACCTACTTCAGGATTTCACAAGGTCTTAGAAACCTAGCCTTGATTCTCAACCGATCCCTATACGTTTTCTTTTCCCTTTTTCTCAGTCGAGTTCCCTTTTTCAAGCATCACCGTGCGCGCCCTCAGTGCCACAGCGCACTCCTCTCATTCACGTGACTGTGAATCATCGCGAGAGCCAGGCAAGGGCACACCACTGAGCGGTGTACGGTGAGTCAGCGCTGATGTCACCGCTCCAGAGCACAGCAGTTAGAGACTCATCTTGGCGGGAGTGCGCAGACGAGAGCAGAAAAATGGGCGCGGTCGGCGCAATTTCAAAGGCCGGAGTGCAAGCAGTCCGTAAACCCAAACCTGCAGTAGATAGGGGAATCGAAACACCTTACTCAGCTGATTTTCCTCACTGCATTTGGTTTTGATTTGATTCCATTTTGGTTCTTGTGTTCTTTCTAGTCCCTTTTCGAAGTCTTCTCTTATCGTTCTTTAGTGTCATTGTTTTCAATCGAATGAAGTTGCTTGAGTGGTAGTGTTCTAAAGGTTGCACATTGTTTATCTACCAACGTGGAGGTTACAATGGTTCTGTTTTTTGTCATCAATTTTGTTCATTTAGTCAATCATGAATACAATGCTTTTCAGGTTTTGCAGCTGTTTATTCAGTGACTGTTCAGAAAGATTGTTCTTTCCAGAAATATTCCCTTATGCAGATGTGGAGTCGGTGATGCTGTCTATGTGATATCTGTCTGATATCTGAAAAGCATTGAGAGGTATTGTATGCATTCTCACTAGTGTTTGTTATAGTTTTTACTGCTAGTTATTTTGACTTTCACGTTCATAAGAATTGTGTAAGCACTTCCGAAGATTATGATGCTTTTGGTGCCCTTTTAGCGATGACACCAAAAGCAGAATGACAAATTATTGGAGAGACGAAGGAGCGAATCAGACCCATACGAAGACATTTTGGCATCCATCACAATAAGCTATACTGAGCACGTGGATGGGACTATTCGCTGCAAGAATTCGCTGTTCGATGTCGAAAAAGGATAAGAGGAAGTTTTGAAAGTAAGCAGCGCACCAGTGGAGATGCAGCAAATCCCGCTACCACGCGCAGAAACATACACGCTTCTACCAAAACAAATGTCAAAAAGTAGAACAAACCACAAATATGTTCACGTATGAAATCACAGACCTGTTGATCCTGGATATGTTTTTACACTGCCAGAGTATCAGATGTTGGGATTTTGGTGTAGCTGTTGAGCAAACATTCCACTCATTCCATACGCCATTTTTGACTTGTTCGAC
The DNA here is from genome assembly GCA_036418205.1 of Ostertagia ostertagi. Classification (NCBI taxonomy): domain Eukaryota; kingdom Metazoa; phylum Nematoda; class Chromadorea; order Rhabditida; family Trichostrongylidae; genus Ostertagia; species Ostertagia ostertagi. The sequence continues at coordinate 6,408 of MU873282.1, read as the reverse complement.
AGTGCATCTTCTCCGGATTAATCAGAATTCGACTATCGCATCAATCAATACGCAACCAGTTACATCGACGATGAACGTAGAACGTGTGATGAATGAGAACAAACTTCGAATTAACAATGATGGCACTTTTGAAAAAACCAAAGCGGCAACTAAAGATATGCAGCATGAACGTTAAAATATTTCTCAAAACAGTTTCTTTAACACCGCCAACGTCGATAAAAAGTGAATACATGGACAAGAAGCGAATAAAAGCAGTTCGGTATCGGCTTAACACCGACTTCGCCGTTCATGTACGCAAGGTGTGCAATTACGTCTTACTTGTGAGACATGAGGAATGTCAATGAGAATCATGCACAAGTTTTTCAAAGCTACAAGACGCCGTTTGTACCATAGACTACACATTTTGACGCGATGTGGCTCGGGGGAGGAGGGGACGGCGCCGCGCGCGGCGTTGCGGCAACAGGAAATTCGTGAGCCAGGGGGAATGTAGCCAATTCAGGGGGTTGGGGGTGAGGGCAGTCACTTAGCATGCGTGAGAAGCTGGAATGTTCCGTGAGAAGCTGGAATGTTCGAGAGTTACCCTACTGCGCCGCTGCCCCGCCCCCCCCCCTACGAGCCACATTGCGCCCCACTTTTTCAGAGAATCATTTGGTAAAGGGGAGGCATGCCACATGCCACATGCTCCCTTGCTAGATGATACCCTTTTTTGTTGTACTTTTTTTGGGTGCTAGCGTAGTTGAGAGGGGGGGGGCACGGGGCACCGCGGCGTCTGTTCGTCCTTGCTCTCCAAATCCTGAGAGGCCACTTTATTCCGAAACAACGTCCCGGCACCGATGGAAGCGGCCCTCAGGACTAAGCCTTCAAGAGCATAGACGAACAGACGTCGCGTTGCCCCGTGGCCTCGGAGAGGATGGTGAGGAGGAGGAGGGAGAGGGAGGGACGGAGACAGGCTGAAGAAAATAAATGGTGAATTATTCAACCCTCAATGTTGAAAAACGAAAGGAATTCAGTATGTTCAGCTTCTGCATTCCCCTCAATAAGGAGTTACCTCCTTCGCGACTGGGCACCCTCGAGTGGTGTTCATGCGGGTCGTGTGTGTCTCTCATCACGATCCGCGAGAATATCTGATGACGAGAGGCACTTGAGAAGGAGGGCAGGGATTGCGAAGCCCTGGTCTGGGTTGCAGGAGAAGTTGAAATGTGTGGACGGTGCATCGTCTGGCACCCACAATTTCACGAAGTTGTGCTGCTCCCCCAGGTAATCCTACTTCACTTCATGGTAATGCAGCATGTAGTATGTCTCTGAGTGTGTGCTTTAGGTGCTTCGCGTTATGATGCTGACCCGTAGGTGGGAGAGGAAGAAAACGAAGGAGCCGATAGGCGATGAAAACAAGCAAGTATTTAATGTTTCTTGATAGAGTTTGGTGTTTGATCATGTCCATTCAGGAGTTTACGGTATTGCGCCTATCGCTCCTTCGCGTTTTGGTGCTATGTGCCGCAGGGAATGAAAAGGAGATTCAAAATCCCCGCTTGCGTGAGGGGTGCCATCATGACGGCCTACCCTTCACTCTGCGGGGTGTATGTAGGGTTCACGGTGAACTTCTCTTCCTGGCGAACTGAAACTGCTGACTGGAAGTGTGGTTTTCTAGAGCGGACATGGAGGGTGCAGCAATGTCGACTGTAATAGTGAAGAGTTGCGGGACACCGCAGTGTAATTAAGTGTTTTAAATAAATTCTGAATGATGTAAGCTGCTTACCGAGTCATAGCTCCCACTCGTAATCCTTCTCGGCCTCCATAAGGTCCACGACCCACTGCGGAGTACGAGTTGGACCCTTTTCTTGCAACGCTATGAGACGTCCCTTGAGGACCTCATCCAATACAAAGTCTCTCCATACATGTTTTGCTGGAGTCTTGAGAGCCAGCACCGATTTTCTGTTGAGGTATTTTCTCTGAATCACTCTCCTCTTCAGCACTTTTCTTTCCCCGCTGTCTTCTGCTAGCCACAATGTATTCATGTGCATTGTGGCCATTTTTGGTACAGCGGGTACGTCTCAATTGGATAAAACTTCTCCTTTGGGCAGTACATTCTATCCAATGAGTGCTTGGCCTCACACAGGGAGGTACCACCATGCGGGCTAGCTTTCAGTAAATCTCGTTAGAAAGACCTTGTAAGGATGATGTCCCGGAACTTCCCATAAACCTTGATATCCTCAAACGTTTCGGGTTGTAGACCTTTTAGAGGCCCGTGTGTACAGCTTGTGAAGGGGCCGGTAAGGTCATCCTGAAAATTGTACACCTATGATGCAGTGTAGTTGTAACTACTAAAAACCACAGACCAGAGGCCACTGATGCACACCACGGATATGTACCAGACAGGTAGCATGGGGCTGGTGACCCAGACGCCGCTCCACGTTCAATAGCTGTCCACAGATATGACTTCACCTTCTCCGTCCACTCGACGATGTCCCCGCAGCCATCAGCTGCCTACAGAAGCAATGTTTAAAATCTATTTGCAAACTGCGGTTTTGCGGTTCATACCTGCCTGAGCTGATTCCCCAATCACTTGGCCAAGTGCCATCCATCATAGTAATGATGAATGGCACCGAGCTCAGGCTCTAGTTCTCGGATGGCAGCGCCCAGTGAACGACTGCGGTCTGTCGTCACTGACGACACTCGCAACCTCCGTCCGCACGCCCACCGCAGCAAACGCCTTAGCCCCTCCACCTCCATACGCGTACTAACAGTCTCTGAAATGGATTTCATTGTACAACTATTTATGTTTACATGCTTATATTGAACCGCATCACCCGTCTCCGATCGATGGAGCACAAGTTAGTACGCAGATCTGACAGCACAACTCCACATATCAAAGCCGAATAACCACGGCTATCGTATGCTCCATCGGCTACCAGATTCAACCCCTCACCCTGAATTCACAAAAAGGTTAGGGATTATGAGAAGATTTTGAGCAATTACACATTGTACCTTATTTCTCCTCACTATTCTTTCCAACACCAGCTCCTGATGCGAACGGTACACCTTTTCGACAGCTGGTTTTGTCCATTTAAAGACCTCTACGTAGAAGGTCCTTGAAAAGAGGCCCACTTTGGCTTGCTCAGCCCAACGTGCCAGATCCTAAATTCCGAACATGACGAACATACCCCACCACAACTTGCGTCTATCACTGACCGTGTACCGTAAACCCGTGGTTATAGCCGAGACCGCTGCAACAACGTTCCCTCTGAACTTGCGTTCCCGTGAATGTGCAACGGCTCGGTCCTTGGCTTTCCCACATTTTAACGGGTGGGTATCGGAGACTGCAGTTTCCACACACGAAGCGAACAACGGCTGCAGTCCCTACGGCTCTAAGCTGCGTGCGGCCCAGCCGTTGGCCGCACTCGGGGCAGAAACGGAAGAGCTTTAGAAGTCCCTCTCCTTTAAAGCAACAATCCAGGAACGAATTCGCGGGTAAGGACCACCTATAATGACGTTGCAGGTGAGAAGTTGGTCAATGGAGAAAGAAAAAGTAGAAAAAAACGTCGGGCAGGGGCTTACAAGTATATTCCTCTTCTCCTACTTAATTGCACACGAACAATAACAGACAATTGATAGAATAGACAGCCAATTGAACAGAATAGAACATAAAGTCGTTACACCTAAACTAGTACTCATTACATTCTTCAAAAAGCGTTAACAAATATATGACTAATTCTGGTTCTCAATTCTATTTATATCATTAAATTACTTATGTGTATTCTATTCTATAGCTATGTTACATATAATTGAATAACATAGAAATACTACTCAAAACTTAGACACCAAACACCTACTCTTCCATAGTGTATAAATACTTACTACTTCCAAGGTGGCAGGAAGAGACTTGCACGAACACCAACAAAACCAATAGTGACCTGAAACACAAATCTTACATAAAAAGCTTTGATTCGTAACACATTAATAAGATTCGTGATATAATAACACAATTACAATAAAGATATTACACATTTACGGCAAAATCGATGCTATAAGGCACATAGTACGTAATTACACACATTGTCTCATAACAAGCATAAGAGAGCAACATGTTTACGGCATTTTCGGGGCAATAAGGCACAGGATACGTAATTACAGACATTGTTACATAATAAGCATAAGAGAGTACAAAAAAAGGATTTTATAGTAGTTTAAGGTAGGATACAAACTTCCCCCTTCAGCAAGATATGCTCTATACAAGTCCCTCATACACATAATTAATATTAGTATCGAATTTTTCCACTTCTCCATGCAATAACTACATAAGTGCTCAAATATATCTTCCTTATTTCCTACTCTCCACTTCCCGTTGATCAATCTCTCACATCCTGGTACAGTCGATATCCGAAAGTTGGGGTAGGTGTGGCACCGGAAGTGACGTGCACTTGATAGAAGTTGCGTGGATAAGCTGTTGCCAGCATGCTTTGCTGATATCAGCGATGTATGTTGGAAGCAGCTTATCCACGCCCAACAAATTCGTATAATGCGCCTTTGCTTGATCGGGCGCCAGCAACGTCTCCATTCGTCCCTGTCGCGTGCAAGAGTTGTCCAGTGGACCCTCCTCGCTCGAGGGACACGATGTCCTTCATTCCTTTCGTTCAGAGCTTTCGTGAAGAAGTCTGACCATCGGGCCGGCGGTCGTCCAGGTGTTCGTTTGACGTCCCGAGGGATCCAGTCGGTAACCGCTCTGGTCCAACGGTCATCGCAAAATCGCATGACGTGTCCGGCCCACCTTATCTTCGATTCCTTGGCGAAAACGGCAGCGTCCCTGATCTTCGATCGTTGGCGTAGTTCGGAACTCCGGATTCCCCTCTGCACTTGCGTGTATAGGGTTACTCCTAGCATCGTCCTCTCGACAGCGCGTTGGATAACGCTGACCGCATGCTCGTCCTGCCTGCGCAGAGTCCAAGTCTCTGAGGCGTAGGTTAGGGCAGGAAGGACAGCGGAATCGAAGAGGTGGGCCACGGAGCCGGATTAGTTCTTCGTCCTTCTTCACTAACTCCTCGGATTGCTTCTTATCACGCCGCTCCCCAAGCCGCTCGTTTCCTCCTGCTCAGCTCTGGAGCTAGATCGTTCATCATATTGATTTCCCGACCTAGGTACACGTAGCTGGAGCATTCGGTGATGTTCGTTCCGTTGAGCGTGAATGGGGCATCAGAAACCAATCCGTTTCTCATAA